>MU704529.1:29261-41351 GCA_026770625.1 Nicotiana glauca
AATTTTCACCCCAAATTCCCAATTTAGATGATAAAAATCAAGATACAATCATAGAATTTAACCAAAATCAAGTGAAGAACACTTACCCAAATAACCTATATGAAAATCCCTTAAAAATTGCCTTCTACCGAGCTCCCACTTTAATTTTATGTTATGAACTCGAAACACTCGTTTTGAATCTTTTAAATCTGCCTAGATATACCTTTATCGCGATTGCATAAATAGCCTCGCGATCGCGAAGCACAAAAAGGTTGCCCCATATTTTAACCTTACGTGATCGCGAAATACACATGTGTTCGCGAACTTAAGCCACACAGTCCTACGTGATCGCAACCTGCCTCATGCGATCGCGTAGAGCAATCACCCCAACTCTTCTTTAGCTTACCTTCTTCTACGCGTTCGCAAATCAGTATGCGATCACGACCCTAACTCAGTGATCGCATAAAACAACTTCACCTCTGCCTCAAATAAGCCTACGCGATCGCGGATGCGCTCATGCAATCGCGTATAAGGAAACTAGCAGAAAAAATACAGCAGCAAACAACAATCTCTTCAAGGCCAAGAATGCTCTGTTAACCACCCAAAACTCACCCGATGTCCTCGAAACCTCAACCAAACATACTAACACGTCCTACAACACCATTCAAACTTAATCGAACCTTCGAATCACTCAAAACAATAAAAACACATTACCCTCGGATTCAAGCCTAAGAACTTCTAAACTTCCAAATTTCACAAACGACGTCGAACCTACCAAATCACGTTCGAATGGCCCCAAATTTTGCACACAAGTCAGAAATGACACCACAAACCTACTCCAACTTCCGAAATTCCATTCCGACTTCGATATCAAAATGTCCACTGCCGACCAAAATCGCCAAAATTTCAACTTTCGCGAATTCATGCATAATTCTACCACGGACCTCCAAATCTCATTTCGGACGCGCTCCTAAGTCCAAAATCACCTAATGGAGCTAACAGAGCCATTAAAATTCGAATCCGAGGTCGTTTACACATAAATCAATATCCGATCAACTTTTCCAACTTAAGCCTTCACAAAAGAGACTAAGTGTCTCAACTTACTCCAAAGTCACTCCGGACCTGAACTAACTAACCCAGTAAATCAAAATATAGCTGAAGAACACAAATGAAGCAGGAAATGGGGAACGGGGCTATAACTCTCGAAACGAGCGGCCTGATCGTTACAATTAATTAATTTATCAGTATAACTTTGCATTTCCTGGCTTAAAATATTGAATTCGAGTTTATTTTGTTTACACCCTAACCAAATTCACAATTTTCGAATGCTCAACTGGCTAAAGTTTTATTGTTGTAATAATATGGTAATAAGTCAGAGAATGATCACTAGTATTGACTTGACTTGGGGCGTGCTAAAATTTCAGAGGCACAAAAAGGAGATCCATATCATTTTCGATGTATAGTGGAGGCAAGCCAACAAATCCACATCCCATTTGATTTTGAATATTCAAAAAACTAAAAATTAGAAAAAGCGTCAGCACATTAAAAAGCGAAGACTTTAGACTCCATTCCAATGGAAACTCTATTAAATGGAACTATTCGAATGGTACATTCTAAGTACATCATATGTTAGTTAACATGTCGAAATTATTTTATCATATTCAAGGCAAGGGGCCGCAGAGCCAGTGTTTAGGCTACGGTTCGACGAATTCAATGGCTTTGATTCAAACTCTATATTTATGTTCAATAATTTATTGATGATTTATAATTTAATATTTTAGAACTCAATAACTCAAAATGCTTACTCAAACCAACAACAACAACAATAAACTCAGTGTATTTTCATAAATGAGGTCTGAGGAGGGCAGCGTGTACACAAATCTTACCCATATCTTATAGAGATAGAGAGGTTGTTCCAAGGAACTCGTAAACTTAAAATCCTAGTTGCGCCTCTGTTCAAGGCCGTCTGATCCAGAAATTCTAACCAGAGCTCATAAAATATAACATCATATATTTGTCTCTATACTAGAAGCTTTTCTTATATCAAAGGGTTTCAACAATTTGTGTCGATAACTCAAAAATATTATTTTTGTCCTATTTGCACAGTAAAATTTTCCGAGATAAAGGAAATTTAAGAATTCCCTTCGGATCATGTAGCTTCGCCTCTCTAGCCAAATCAACTTTCGACGCCATCCTGCCTCCAGTGGTCGATGTAGCAAATAATAACTATTTGTGTGTTTGTGTGAAATTAATAATTTTAAATATTAAACTTATAATAGGTTCAACGAAAAAATCGAAAAGCTAAACCAATCGATCAAATTTAAATTCTGAATTCGAGTTAGCTTGTGTGTGCCTCTTAGTTCATTCATTGAATGTATACTAGGGTCAATTTTTCATCCTATAATATTCCAAGAATAATTCCATCAAGACTTTACTTACTCCTATCCTAATATGGAAACTTAAAAAGTATGACACACCCAAGTTGGGTTTTGCTTTTTCAAAAGTCTATACCTACTAATTAACTTGATAAACCTGCAACTTATAATCCTTTTAATTAGTTAGAAAAGGTTGTCATTCTTTGTAGAATCTTGTAGAATAGTCATTTCTTGGTAAGCTTCAAGGACTCTAACTAGGTTTTTCTCTTTTACAATAATTAATAGTAAACCTTAGATCAATAGAATAGTAACTATAAGTTGTAGTTACTGGTGTGTATAACTTTCAGTGGTTATTCTTTTCTTTGTTAGATCAACTTCCTTAGCTTCTCGTTGAAAATTAGAAGAAAAATTAATGGATAGTATTAATTATCTATTCTTTCATTCTTTTTTTCGTTTATAAGATTTTTAAATTGAATTAATTTTTTGTGCTTGTTTAAAATTAGTATTTTAGATAACCTTGACATATTAAAAAAAATTACTAATTAGAAGACAAATTAATTTTGAAATGATAGATGGATGGAAGGTATATTTAGCCCTGGCCAATAGTTTAGGAGCAGTTTTGGTCCTTTTTATTTATTTAATTAGATTGGACCAATAATAAAATGACAAATAGAAATTAAATTTAAAAAAATTAAATTCAAGTTGACCGTTAGTCTTAAGGACATAATAAGCCGAAATGATGATGTTGATGGCATTTAATTTTTGGACGGATAGGTGAACGGAGCATATATTTAGCCAACTTGGGAAAATAGTTCGGGTGTAATATTGGCACTTTTCCGATTAATTTATTAGGTAAACATAAGAAATCAATAATATTTTAATCCAATTTCTTAGGTAATAAGTAATATGAGATTTTGTATTAAAAATATCACTTCAATGTCTCATTCGGACTGAAATAGGCAACAACATGAATCATGAATATAGCAGACAAATCATTCATTAATTCACAATTACCATACATTTAGTCATTTTCACATGCCTCATAAATTCTAAAGTTAAAATTCCATGCAAGAAAAAGTTGCGGCTACTTTGGTTAACTGTCAAATGTTAATTACATTCGGGGAGAAAAGATTATTGGTTTAACGTGAAATACAAGTTAAGAAAATGATGATGGTTCCAATTTGTGGGGTAAAATATCATTCACTCAAGTTTCCAGACAAGCCAAAAAATAATGAAGAAATTAATGGTCCCCAAGCATTACAAATTTGTACGTTCGAAACTCTAAAGTGTGTTGACTCCCAATTATGTGGCTTAGGAAAAGAATTTAGGCCTCGTTTGTACATAAAAAAAATTATTTATTTATTTTCAAATATTTTTTTAAAAATATATATATGTTTATCCATGAAATTTTGCGAATTTAAAAAAAAAAATCGTATATGAGTTTTTCTCAAAATTTTCAGAAAAACTTTTTTTCCTATTCACAAAACTGCAATATTTTTTCAAGTAAAATGCATGTCCAAACATAATTTCAAATACCATTTTTTAACTTAACTCCAAATACTTTTTATTTCAAAAATTATAATTTTTATGTCCAAATGCCTACTTAGTTTCTAGAAAACCAGACAAAAATTATTGTTGTTGTGAATTTAAAAAAAATTCCTAAAAAGAACCAACTCAAAACTTCTCCACAAAAATATTTTCTTAAAAAAAGTTCAAGCATACAACATTTTTACCTCCAAATAAATTTCTTGAAATTAAAATTAAACGTAATTCATACAAAATATTAGATTCTTCTTTTCGTTTTAGAACAGTGTGAAGACATGAGGAAGATTCCAACGTAGATTGGGCACAAGAGATGTGCTAAAACTCTGGGAATATTTTTAATATCCTTTTCGTCTTTTATTCATTATTATTAATTTTTGTATGGCAATAGTGCAATCAAAGTGTCCAACTTTTGACACTTTTATTTCCCCCATAGAGCCGTATAGTGACTGGATTGGACCTACAGTTCACTAACTAGAAGAAGATCTCCGTTTCTAAAAAATAAAAATAAAAAATAAAAACTGAAAAAATAGAAATGAAAGTATACATGGATGAAGGGATAAATCCCAAAAATAATTACTCGTCTTTTTCCTTTTGTATATTACGAGAAAGAGCATGACCAAAAGACACTTCCATATGCTTCGAAATGAGAATCTTAAAAATACGTAGTTATTCTCTCTCTAAAGTTTTATGACATATTCCTGTTTGCTCAAAAAAAGAAAAGTTTTATGACATTCTTTTCATTTTTAAATATTTCAAAAATTTGACAAATATTACTCTACTAATATTTATAAAACTTTAACAATTATAAAAAAAAAATTTAAATAGACTATATTTTAGAATTATAAACTTTGATGCATGTTTTATGTGTTAAAATAAATTTAACTATCAATTTAATATTTTCCCATTACTATAACTAGTATTTAAAAGTTAAATTATCTCTTAAATTATGTATGTTCAGTCAAACACTGTTATATATTAGATTGGACGAAGGAAGTGCTTTCATCTCTTTGGAGAAATTATAAAATAAAAAGAACAAATTTAAATATCACAAATTGAGCAAAATGCATCATCAAACTAAAATAAAAATAAAAGACATCATCGTTTCTAGCAAATTTACATATTTGTCAATCAAAGATTGTGATGAAGTGGTAAGTACTTCTCATCCTTAAATCAAGATCCCTTGTTCGAGACCTGAGTGTAGAATCATCTTTGATAGAAACCTCTAAAGTAAAATTTTCTGGTGCGAATCCAAATAATTAGCCGAACCATCAAAGCAGATAGCTAGCGAACACCAATTATAACATGCAAAAAAACATATTTGTCAACCCTCATTAAACACTAGCAAACCACAGATTATAACAAAAAAGAAATGTGAATCTATCTTATCGTCAATGACATTTGGTGAGCTAAGATAAGATCCTTAATTATGGCGATTAATTATAATCACAAAGAAATTGAAGATCAAGAGGTTGGTGGACGTTTGACACTCTAAAAAGGGAATTTTGAAGCTTCCATAATGGGCCCACAGAAAATCGTGGGCTTTGTAGTTACTCGGATTCTAGAAGCCCACCTACTCATGATCAAAACTTCCAAACCAAGGCTGATGTAAAGAGTAACAACAAAAACTTACTGCATCTGTTCTTTTTTTTCTGTGCGCAGAAAATCAATAAATATAAATATGGGACTTTTATATATGGGAGAAGGTGAGCGTGGCTCGTGTGGATGATAAGATGCGGGAAGCGAAGCTCGGATGGTTTGGGCGCTTGCAGAAGAAAAGTCCTGATGCTTCGGTAAGGAGGTGTAAACGGTTGGCTTTGACGGGTACGAGAAGAGGTAGAGGGCGGCCTAAGAAGTATTGGGGAGAAGTGATCAGGCATGACATGGTACAACTGCAGATTTTCGAGGACATGGCTCTTGACAGGAATGTATGGAGGTCGAGCATTTGGGTCCTTACTGTTATTGCATGCCATTTATTTTCTGGTTCTTATGTTGTTATTATTATGTCTGTGGTTTCTGGTACTGATATATTGTCTCTTCTCGTCTTTTCCTTCTTCTTGAGCCGAGGATCTAGCGGAAACAGTCTCTTTGTCTCATCGGGGTAGGAGTAAATTTATGTATCAACTACCCTCCCCATACCCCACTTATGAAATTGTCGTGGGTCGTCATATGCATCATTGTTGTTGTTATATAGTACATATTTATCATTTATTTATATTTGCGTGTTGAATATTTTTAATTTAATTTTTACCTACTAAGGTTAAATTGTTTTGCTTAGATGTAAACATCGGATGAGGAGTATTTCTCTATTAGTTAGTTAAGACTTAATTAATGACTTAAAAACTTTTTTGCATGACAAGACAGTTTGAGTGCATGCATTTTTGTATTATTTTAGCAACTTATTCAAGCCACTCATTTTGCCTTTTTTTTAAGAATCTCAAACGTAAGATGATGGCGTTTTAAATTTTCTTTTTCTTAAATCTAATTTTTGCCGGCATTTTTCAGCATCTTTATGTAGATCCTACTTCTTACATTTTCTCGTGATTTAGTATCTAAGATTATTCTTTTTCTTTGTCACGAGTCTATGTACATGAATATATGCCGGGACGGAGCTACAATAATAAGTGCGAGTTCAGTCAGTGACTTTTCCCGGAATTTTATATTTGTATTAAAAAATTTATTGCTTCTATATAAATATATCACACCGAACTCAATAGCAAAAGGAATTTGGGTTTAACGGTAAGGGTTTTGGGATCACAAGGAAGACATGCGGGTTCGATTTTTGTGCTTTTTACATTATTAATAATTTTTAAAACATAAGCTCTTTTTTAATAAATTCCTTTAGTTTGCTCGTTATATATTCTCTTTAGATCATGGTTCTATCTTAAAAATTAGAGTTCATACACTTCAAATGCTAGCTTTGCCTGAATATATGTGAATTTTCAGTCCTAGAATCGTTCTCTATTAAATTTAAAATTAAATTGTTGAACTATGTGATCATGATGGTGAAAAATAGCGAGGGTCATAATATATTCGTGGTGAAATAGGTAAGAAGATTAACTGTCTTTTATAATGATTGATTAGTCTGCTTCACGCTCTTCCTTTTCAAATGTTGGTAATTAGTTTTACATTGAAGTTAGTTTAACAATGTTATTTGTAAGGTAATCTACCAAATGTTTCATATATACACCCAAGTCAAAGACATGCTACTTTAGTCTTTGGTATCCTTTGATGGACCAAAACTTTGACAGTGAGCCTCGAAATTGAGAATCATGCTCATTCGTTCACTTTTACTTTCATATGAATGGATCTTATTTTCTCTTAAAGAAATAATAAATGAAATACGTGTTTTATTATAATATTCATAATGTTGATAGAAATTTAAAAAATTTCGAAAATAATTTAAGAAATGAGTAGTTAATGATAAGGGTAAAACAAGAATTTTTTTTTTTTTTGATTTGCTAAAATGAATAAGTCAAAGTGAAAATATATTTTTAGTATAATGGACAAGTAAAAGTAAACGAAAGAAGTAATTTTCAAGAGATCAAATATATATCTCAACTCAAATCTTATCTCATACTAGGATATATTTTACAAGAAAACAAACATTGAGTTGTGCAAGCTACAAAAAGAAAATTTCTGATGCAGTAAAAATATTGACTTATCCATTTATATTTGAGGCACTTGAGACAATTAGAAAGAAATATTGAAAAAGAAGAGGCTAATATAAGCCAGTTGGCCTAAGATGATGACATTATCATACATAAAATTAAAGTAGTAAAATTCCACATTCATGAAGACGTACATGCACATGCATTATTATTGGTTAAGGTAAGGTTTAGTAAGTTGCCTATCTTGGACACTACGTCATTGAAATGTACAAGTTCATTTAAAAAGTCTATAATTTTTCTTACAAATACTTTTGTCTTGGTAACTAGTTATTAATTATTACTTTGACTATGTGCAACTCAAATTAAAGGTGACCCTATTGTAGCAAATAAAATGGTTTAGATAGACCATTACTTGTTTGCCACGGTCTTTTTTAACATCTTCACATAATTTAGAAATTATTTACATGATAAAATCTATTTTATATCTAAATCATACTGAAATATAAGTATTGTACAACATGAGTAATTAATTTGATCTTTTAACCCTCGAAAATCTTTAAAAACTTGTCTAGCTTGCAGCTCTTGATCCTACTTCGCCAATGAATCAATATATGTTTTCCTTTCTTTTACCTATACATATACACAAATCAAATATGGAAAGTCTCTTATATTTGCACACATACAACTCCGTTTGCTTTCCTTGCCAGTCTCAAATTCAGATAAAGGAGTAGGGATTGCGATAGGCTAACAACTAGCGTAAAAGAAGTCCACACAATATAATACAACGGCATGAACACGATGAGACTTATTTGAAATTGAGGTGTAATTTTATAGTCACTACTAGAAATCGGCAAAACTGTTCAAAAAAATCGACCAAAGTTGATAAGTAATGACCAATAATCGTCCAAAACGCGACCATTTACATGTGGACGGTATTTTAAAGTTCAGAACGGCATACCGATCAATGTTGGTAGGAAATTACCGACCAAAGTTCAATTCAAAAAAACAAATTGCCAAAAAAACCTACCAAAGTTGGCCGGTATTTTAATTATGTAATTAAAAAATGCACCATCTGGGAATCAAATCGGGCTTTGTACTGTGGCAGGATACTATTCCACCACTAGACCGTTGGTGAATTTTATTTTAAGACTGTCTTTTATTTAAGTCATACTCTTTAATTGTATCTTCGCAAGAAAATAACCGACCAAAGTTGGTCAATTTTTTAAAATGACTGAACGAATTAACCGACCGATTTCGATCGTTTTTTTAATATTAATTTTAATTTATTTTAAATGAATAACCGACCAATAAATTTCGCAGGACTCAAAAATAGTTTTCCGCATTTTTGCGCCAAAGAAAACCGACCAAAATTAGTTGGTTTCATAAAATTAAAAAAAAAAAATATATATATATATATATATATATATATATATATATATATATATATATATATATATATATATATATATATATATATATATATATATTTGAAAAATCGACCAATCTTGTTCGGTTTTTTGGTTGGTTTTTTGACCGACCAAAATTGATCGATCGACCGTGGTCTGTTTTTGCTGAATTTCTAGCTGTATGTCAAGTGTATTACCACTTCTACCAATCATATATAAATTCCATTGTGCAAAGTTAGAGTAAAAATAACACGTTTAACTCCAAAGGTTGAGTTGTATGACTATGATATGCCATTTTATTCATAGGTGGAGGTCAGTCTCATATACGAGTTGGTTAGAATTGAATAGAAAAACTCAACCTCAAAAAAGCTACGCGTTTTTATGATTTAAGAAGACGATCACATAGTTAGAATCTTTGCAATAATATCATGAAATAAAGAGATTGACTGAAAACAAAAGCAGAGAGCTCCATAGTCCATATTCTACTTTTAGACACCTCAGGATGCATGTAGAACTTTTGTCTTCATTTGATGGTAGAGACTGGCACTATTATTATTCCAGCTATCCTATTTAATTTATTTTTATTTTGTGTTTCACACATTATTAGTCCATCACGAAGGGGACACAGAGCAACAGTAAAGTTGTCTCCATGTGACCGTGGAATAAGCCATTGAAATTAGTTAATTTAATCAATTCTAGGAGGTCAATAGACTACATTAGAGCATAGAGAAAAATGAAGTAATTTCTTTTAATTGCATATTCGCTGCATTGAGCATTTAACTTAGCTTCTCCTCTTGCTGGATTATTGTATGATGATAGTGAGATTACTATAGTCTGAAATCTTGATTATCAAAATCAAAGAAATATATTGACATGTTTCTAAGATAATCTCTCCGGTACTTTTTAGTTGTTATGATTACTAAAAGTAATCACTCCGAAACACTTGTCATTTTACAAAATCAAAAAAGAATTAATTAATTTTTTTCACATTAACCGGTACTCTAGAGAGTTTAATATAGTGAAAGCAATAACTAGAGATCAAAGAATAACTTAGTCAAATTATCATCATTTTAATCAGAACACCGCATGACAATAAGTAAGAATTAGAGGATCGAGGGAGTACATAATTATGTGCATACTTCAAAGCTACCACTAGACCCAAGAAGACCATAAAGATAAAATAAAATTTCAGTAGTAATTAGTGTGTCCTTCACCTCTAAGGAGTAAAAAACGACTTAAAAATAATGAAGCAGTCGTGCAGATATTCAAATAGTATCTTATGAAGAAGCTAAGGTAAATGCATGTCGGGAGAATCAAGAACAATCGTAAGGATCTTGTTCGTCTATATATAGATATGGATTGGTCTCTTAATAATATGAACCAGTATTTGGTTATATCTAGCAATGTCTTAACATTTATAGGTTGATATAATTTACTTACACCAATAAATTTGGTATATTATTGGCATATCATTAATTACTATATTGCATTTTCCTTTATAAGGAGGTGAAAACAATATATGTTGAATTGTTGGACGAATGCATAGATATGTTCTTCAAGTCATTTAAATAACCATAACTAGCTAAACTCTCAAGTTCGATACATTCGAATTAATGCAAAGATAACCATAACGAGTTATAATTCAACTCGCAACATGACTCGATCTTCCTTTTCATTTTGCTATTTAAAAATGTAAAAGTTAATATATTTTATCAAATTATTAGTTTAAATTTTTCCAAGTTTACATAATCCTTAATCTCCAATTTTTATTTTGAATCGTTTAAGTTTTAATTGCATTTTGACCCTTTACACTATTTGACATGTTTAACCCAATAGTGTTCCGGGTCATGAGTGATCAGCTAGCCAGGCTCCAAGTAGGTCTACACTATTTAAGCAATTGTGGGTTTCTAGCTCAACTTATCTCCTAATTAATTCGTAAAAATACCCCAACAAACACTCTAAAGGGCTACTTTATTATAAATTAATTAATATGTCCTGAATTATATTATTTTAGTTTAATCTTTAGAGTCACAAACATCATGAATTATCCTAAAATTAATAATTTTAGTTTAAATTTTTTAAATAAAATAAATATTGGCTAATCTCTAAAAAGTAGCCTTAAGAATAGCCGTTTGTGCACTTCCTCCTCATTATTCTTGGAGAAATTCAAAAATAGCCAGATTTATGTGACGACCCAAAGGGTCATCACCTGTTTTCCTCATCTGTTCTGTGCTTTCGAGGCCTTGAAAACCTCATTTTTTTCTATCGCTCGATTTGCGTGCACAGTCCGGGCGCGTAGCCGGAAAATTTCTGTGTTGGAATATGTGAATTCTGTGAAAAATTTGAAGAATTTTGATATTAATATGACTATAGTTGACTTTGGTCAATATTTTTGGTAAACGGACCCGGACCCGAGATTGGACGGTCCCGGAAGGTCCGTAGAAAAATATGGGACTCGGGCATGTGCCCGGAGTCGAAATCCGAGGTCTAGAACCTGAGTAAAAGAATTTTTTCGTTAAATTATTTTCTGAAATTATTAAGGAAAAATAGAAATAAAAATTTATTAAAAGACTACGGTATCGGGCTCGTATTTTGGTTCCGACGCCCGGTACAAGTCTTATATATGGTTTAAGCGCTTCCTGTAAAGTTTGGTCGAAATCGGACGTCGTTTGACGTGTTTCGGACCTAAATGTCTAAATTTGGAAGTTTATGAATTTTGAAATGGAAATGATGATCTTGAGGCTTGATTCAATGATTTTGATGTTATTTTGGCGATTTGATTGCTCGAGTAAGTCAGTAGGATTTTTTGGAGTACGTGTATGTTTGGTTTGGAGCCCCGAGGGCTCGGGTGAGTTTTGAGTAGGTCCCGGGAGGCCTTAAGCTTAAAATATCAGATGTGGCAGAGTAGCAGGTCCCACGCGGCCGCGGTGCATTTCTGCGCGGTCCGCGTGGACGGGTTCAGAGAGTCGTTGGTTTAGATTCGACCGGCGCGGCCGCGCACCAAATAAGTGCGGTCCGCGCTGGGTAGGTTCAGAGAGCCAATTTTCTTCCTTTTTCGGCGCGGCCGCGTGGCATTTCTGTGCGGTCCGCGCCAGCCTTCATTAAAGTATATAAATCCGAGATTTTCAGCTATTTTTACACTTTTTCAAAACCCAAAACATAAGAGGCGATTTTCCA
>MU704529.1:52872-74637 GCA_026770625.1 Nicotiana glauca
CAGGCGTCCGCAGGCCCGGCGTCTCTTCTCATGCTTTTTATTTATACTGTTTCCTCATTGTTTCGAGACAGACATCTGTTATATTTCTTTCAGACTATTATATGTAGTTTATTCTTAGTAGTTCGTGAGTATGTGACACCAAATCTTGGGTAGAGAATATTGTTCAGCATTTCGTATTTATTTCAGACTTATGAAATTAGACTTCTGTAGTTATTGTTGTTATTATTAATGATGCTATAAATTGACAACAGAATGGTATTACTAATGAAAACGGTAAGTAAGTTGGCTTGCCTAGCTACCACGAGTAGGCGCCATCACGATCCCGTTGGTGGGAAATTTCGGGTCGTGACAATTTACAAGTGGTCATTCAAAAATAGCCACAATTTTAAAAGTAATCGAAATTTAGCCACTTTTTATGTAAAGATAAATCTGAACGAAAACACTGTTCAAAATCTGAAAAAATTCTACAGTATAATATACTGGAGTTCTAGTATACTTATGCTGGAACTCCAGTTTCGGATATAATATACCGATCCAGCATAATATACTGGAGATTGGAGCATCGGTGCTCCAATCTCCAGTATATTATATAGAACTTTTCACGTGTTGGAGTTCCAGCATAATATGTTGGAAGTTCATAGACATGTGCACTGATCTCCAGTATATTATGTTAGAACTTTCCGTGTTGCAGCAAAATAGTGGCTATTTTTTAATGACTTTGCAAACATTGACTATTTTTGAATAATCAGTCCGAAAACTGGCTAGCCCGTATTATTTTTACGATTACTCTTATGCAAAATACAAGATATATTCCAACCCATTAGGGGAGTCCAGCCCAATTGTCAAGAATATGCATTAGTGACATTATTATTGTGATATTTGTCTTACAAAATTCATGGTCATACATAGGTCAAGAATTAAGAATCGGCTTTGATTTAGACTTGTAACTATCCAATCTAATTCGATCCAAATGATGCCATTTTTTGCCATAAAGCTGTCTCCAGAAAATGAGAATGATATATGGGCAAAAGATGGTCAAAATAATTTAATCTATTTCACACCTCTCTAATAGCATCTCATAGTTAATTTTTTCGAATCTTTACTATATTACGGAAAAGATTCTCAATGAGATAAAACAATGGAGATATTAAATTTTAAGTCAATGCATGTTGGGTACTTGTGTTCGGACTATCATTTACTAATTAACACTTAATAGCAGTGTGTGTAAACGTATTATAGGTAAATTTTGGTTTTAAAACAGCTCGGTGTAGCTAAAGGGATGGAAGGCGGGGTTTATTCGCGTTCTCTTTGTCAGAAAATTATACTGTACGTAAAATAAAAAATATTTTTTTTTGCCATACCTATACAAATAGTAGTTCAAATTGTATGACTACCTGATATTGCTTGTGTTTTGGTTTTTGTTTCCTTATTGTTGTTACTGCTTCCTTGACTTTTACACTGTTGTATTTCTTCTCTATAGTGTTGTAATTTGCATACTTGCTTGGAGTTGAGGGTCTACCGGAAACAACATCTCTACATGCATAAAGTAAAGGTAAGGCTGAGTATACACTCCAATCCCCAGACTCCTATTTGTGGGATTACATTGAATTTGTTGTTGTTGTTGTTGGATTTTAGAAGGATATGGAAAACTTCAAGTGCTATGTTCTAAATCTAAAATTTGTATATATTTAATTATTTATTTAACACAAATATACTATTTTTCGAGCCCATACTCGAACTTCTAGCTCCGCCCAAGTGTGATAGTATTATAATTCCAATATAAACATTTTATATATTCCATCTGTAGACATTGAAATTTTAATGGATCAAGTTAAATCCTAAATTCAAGATACTACAAGACCTCTTGAAATTCTAGGAGTTTGTCAGTGTTGCTTGAAGGCAACCTTATTTCCTTATTGTTGTTACTGCTTCCTTGACTTTTACACTATTGTATTTCTTCTCTATGTTGTTGTAATTTGCATGCTTGCTTGGAGCCGAGAGTCTACCGGAAACAACCTCTCTACCTGCATAAAGTAAAGGTAAGATTGCGTACACACTCCCCTCCCTAGACCCCTATTTGTGGGATTACATTGAATTTGTCGTTGTTGTTGTTGTCGGATTTTAGAAGGATCCGGAGGACTTCAAGTGCTATGTTCTAAATCTAAAATTTGAATATATTTAATTATTTATTTAACACAAATATACTATTTGCCGAGCCCATACTCGAACTTCTAGCTCCGCCAAAGTGTGATAGTATTATAATTTCAATATAAACAATTTATATATTCCATCTGTAAACAATTTATAAATTCAAGATACTACGAGACCTCTTGAAATTCCAGGAGTCTGTCAGTGTTGCTTGAAGGCTACTCTACCAAAACCCAACATTGGAGGCTACTCCATAAACTCATAGGATATTCACAAAGAGATCAGGATGCGATCGGATAAACATAATTTCATGGAGATCAAATACATCCCATGAAGGTTTGCATCATCCTACGTTCGAGAAACACATTGTTCTAGTCCTCGAATTACGGAGATAATCAGGAGAGAAGAATCAAGGGAGAAACAGAATTGTACCCACATTTATTTATCAATACAATTATGTTTCTTCAAATTTGTATTATGATTGCATTTAATTTTTTACTCTAAGAAAATTTGTTGCAAACAAATTGTCACGCCCTGTGAGACCAGTTCTGCCCTTTATCTCTTCCTCTTGCAAATCGAAACTACAAGCTTCAAAAATTTCCGTTGTGTTCAGGTACTTCAAGTCTCGTCTTCAAGTTTCGCCAAGCCTACACCCCGACAAACCTTGAAGTAGGGGGCATTTGTAGACATTAAAATTTTAATGGATCAAGTTAAATCCTAAATTCAAGATACTACAAGACCTCTTGAAATTCTAGGAGTATGTCAGTGTTGCTTGAAGGCTACTCTACCAAAATCCAACATTGGAGGCTACTCTATCCTAACCATAGGTCATTCCTATTAAAAGGGTTACGTATTCTCTTAAAAAAACATCTAAAAAATGGAGATCATCTCGAAAATCCCATAAACTCATGGGATATTCACAAAGAGATCAGGATGCGGCCGGATAAACATAATTTTATGTTGATCAAATACATCCCATGAAGGTTTGCATCATCATACGTTCGAGAAACATGTTGTTCTAGCCCTCGAATCACAGAGATAATCAGGAGAGAAGAATCAAGGGAGAAACAGAATTGTACCCACAATTATTTATCAATACAATTATATTTCTTCATATTTGTATTATGATTGCATTTAATTTTCTACTATAAAAAAATTTGTTGCAAACAAATTGGCACGCCCAATGGGATCACTTCTACGTTGTCCAACGGGATGGGACGGGACGAAATTAACGGGACAGGACAGGACGACATTTAAGTGAGACGGTGGCAGGACGAGACGAAACGGGACGGGACAAACGGGAAGAACCGGTCGTCCCATCCCATCCCGCTAACAAACGGGATGGGACGGGATGGGACTGGACGGAATGGGACGGGACGGGTTCGTGGGCCTTAAGTGTATTTTTTTTATAAAAAAAATATCTAGTTTTTTGAAAATTACTATGTTTTTAAAGTTTGCAACGGCTAGATTTTTAACTTATTTAATAAACTTAAATGTTACTATGTTAAAACGAAAATTAAAAAACTAAGTAAAGAATTATAAAATATTAAAAAAAAGAATTGTAATAAAATATTCTAGTAAATATAAATTTATAATAGAGTTATAATTTATTTAAGATAATTCATAAAAATAATTCAAAGCTTAGAACCTTTTATTTTATTAATAGAACTTTCAAATCTCAAATGCAAATATAATTCTTTTGAAGAGCATCTAATTTACGCAGCCACCTTCTAGGAAGGGTTCTGTTTGAACTAGGTCTCTTAGTAGCCAATTACAAATTATCATACTAATATTTGTAAGCTCCTATATAGCTTCATTGTAGCTTATCAATAATATCTCTCGGACATTCTACTGGAATTGGCAATGTTGATTGATGATCCATGAGCTCCATGCCGCCATCGCTCCCAGTGGTTAGTATCTCATTGTATTCTTCTTCTTCCCTAGTGGTTAATTTTTCAAAACCAAGATTCTTCTTTCTGAATTAATCCAATCTCTTAATAATACGAAAATCTCTAGACTGTCCTCCACTAATGAATGTCTATGATCTCCAATTTAAAATCTTGCCGCGCTGAAAGCACTCTCCGATGCTACTGATGATGCTTGAATGACCAGGATATCTCGGGCCATAAGTGAAAGTGTTGGAAAAGCCTTGCCACGCTCCCTCCGCCATGTCAAAAGTTGTTCCTTGCCTTCTTCATCTTTAATATTTTCCAATCCTTGATTAAGATAAGAATCAAGTTCATCATCAATACAGGAATCAAAACCTGTTATATCATCCATATCTTCCCATAAAACTTCGGCTCCAGAATTAGAAGTAGAAGGAGCAGTTTCAGTACCAGTTGTATCCATAGATTTATATTTATCAAACATTGATCTAGCATAAGAATATATGCTAGCTTGGCAGTTTTCGAGAGATGGTTGTTCATTTTCTTGAATTTCTAAATTCTCATAAATTTTACGAACAAATCCCTTTGCACTTCTTAGTTTTAAAGATGGGTTAAGTAGAGTAGTAATTAAATAAACTTCGGGAACGTGGAAAAAATATTTTTAAAATTTTTAAATTATTTCTTTATTGGCCGGTGCATAAGCTAGATTTGTTTTGTACTTACCAAATACAACAGAAATTTCATAAATATACCATAATATTGGTGTAACAGTAGGATAATATATACTAAAAAATTATTTTCTGGCGGGACGCGGCCCGGCCCGGCCCGGCCCGGCCCGTTGGACAACCCTTCATCTCTTCCTCTTGCAAATCGAAACTACAAGCTTCAAAAATTTCCGTTGTGATCAGGTACTTCAAGTCTCGTATTCAAGTTTCGCCAAGCCTACACCCCGACAAACCTTGAAGTAGGGGGCATTTGTAGACATTGAAATTTTAATGGATCAAGTTAAATCCTAAATTCAAGATACTACAAGACCTCTTGAAATTCTAGGAGTCTGTCAGTATTGCTTGAAGGCTACTCTACCAAAACCCAACATTAGAGGCTACTCTATCCTAACCATAGGTCATTCCTATAAAAAAAGGTTACGTACTCTCTTAAAAAAAACATCTCAAAAAATGGAGATTATCTCGAAAATCCCATAACCTTACGGGATATTCACAAAGGGATCAAGGTATAAAATAATGTCATGATCAATAGATATTCTTCTTGATAATCAAATACTTCAAGAAGAATATCAATACAATGGTTGACTTTCATGGAGATTAAATAATCCAGAGACGTCTGTATCATCCTACATTCAAGAACACATGGTGTTCTAGCCCTCGAATCACGGAGAGATAATCAGTAAAGAAGAATCAAGGGAACAAACAGAATTGTACCCGCGTCATTTTATCAATAAAACAAATATATTTCATCATATCTATACCGTAATTGCAATTTATTTTTGTATCACATGTAATTTACCGCAAACAAGATCAATTTTACTACTATCTGTTGCTATTATTAACCTCGTAAAGTTGTAATATTCACTGTACTATGGCAAAGTTTGACTGTAAAAAAGAGGACCCTAACGGAGTAATTTTTATTGCTCATATACAAACATCTATTCACTGTATACGTGTCACTACAACAAGCAAACCCACAATAGAAAGAAAATGCATGGTTCTGAGTTTCCACATTTTTTATTTATAAGTTCTACCATTTCTCTCAAAATTCAGAAATTAAAGGACCCTCACCATTTTTAGGAAAGCTCTCACCTTAGTACAAAACCAAAGCAATTTCTCTCTCTCTGTGTATAGCAAAAGTAAATCATAGACCATATAGAGTATATATAAAATACTAGCAATAAAAAGGAACGAACCAAAAACTTTCGGTCAGTTCCGGTCCCCTATTCTTCATATATATCAGAATTCAGCAGAAAACTCCATTGTCTGTTTCTCCTTTCTGCTTTTTTCTCTCTACAAAAACCCACTGCGTTCATGTCCTTTTTGCTAGATTCAGGACGCGTACTACCACTTCTGCATTTCCTGTCTTTATAATAATATTCACTATCTTTCTCACACCTTTCTCCAAAGAGCATATTCACATTTTATATTTACATTAATTTGTTTTTTAAAATAATTTTGTGTTTGCTTGTTGTTGAGTTTTGGGGTCAAATGAGAGGGTTACCGGGGCATGAACGCCGGTGGACATCCGATACGGTATCTTCCGACAAGGATTTTAGTGGTGAGTCATCGCCGGGAGCTGGTTCCGGCAATAATTCCGGTTTTGCTTCCGAGGAATTTGTTGAAGTCACGCTTGATCTTCAGGATGACGATACGATTATTCTACGGAGCGTTGAACCTGCTACTGTGATTGACATTGATGGTCCTGATCTTCCAGCCGGAGTCGGTATTTCCGGAGTTTCAATTGAAACTCCGACGTCAGCATCGGTGTCGGAATCTCGATCGCCGACGATCCGCCGGAGTTCATCGAGTAAACTTCGTCAGTTTTCACAGGAGTTGAAAGCTGAGGCGGTCGCCAAAGCGAGGCAGTTTTCGCAAGAGCTGAAAGCGGAATTGAGGAGATTCTCATGGAGCCACGGACATGCGCCTCGCGCGTTTTCGCCGTCGTCGTTTTTTCAAAACGCCGTTGTTGGAACAGGTAACGGCGTGGACTCGGCTTTAGCAGCACGTGCATTACGTCGGCAACGCGCTCAGCTTGATCGGACTCGTTCTAGTGCTCATAGAGCTCTTCGTGGACTCAAATTCATCAGCAATAACAAAACCAATGGATGGAATGAAGTTGAAAACAATTTCTCAAAGCTCGCTAAAGACGGTTATCTTTACCGTTCCGATTTCGCACAATGCATAGGTTTGTACTAACACCTTAATCACAAGTACAATTATCACGAGTTCAAGTCCTAAAAATAGGACAGTAACGTAAAATCCTTTAATAATTTAATTTGTTACGAGTTTTATTGATTACTTACATTAACTTTGATTTTGGTTAATTTTGGACGAAGGTATGAAGGATTCGAAGGAATTTGCATTGGAATTATTTGATGCTTTGAGTAGAAGAAGAAGATTAAAGGTTGATAAGATTAGCAAGGAGGAATTATACGAGTACTGGTCGCAAATCACCGATCAGAGTTTTGATTCTCGGCTTCAGATCTTCTTCGACATGTACGCACCATTAACTTGATTAATTAGTATTAAAATAAGAATTATCATAAGTTAAATTAGAGAGCCAAATTTACTGTTTGTTTCCATGAGGAACACTCGTCCACTGCATGACAAGTTGACAGCTGACAAAAATACATTGAAATATTTAAATGGCACATCATTATCTATTTAATATTAAAATATTGCTAATAGTGCTTTGATTTACAGCACGTAACAATTTTTATGGTTTTCACTGTATGGAACAGGGTGGACAAGAATGAAGATGGTCGAATTGCTGAAGAGGAAGTAAAAGAGGTAAATATTTGTATATTTTATCTTATACTCCCTCTACCTGAATAAAATATACTTAGTCTCAATGAATATAATATTAATTATATATTTCTTATGCATATAAATCTGAAATTATAGACATTTTTTTATACTTCTGTCCCAAAAAAATAATTAAGTTCAGATTACGAGAACTGAATTATCTAGCTAGCGTTTGGTCATAGATCCCAAATTTATTTTGAAAAATTTGATTTGGGTGAACTTCAGTTTGAAGATAAAAATGAGTTTGGACATATGTTTTCAAAACATATTTCCCAACTTTATTTTGGAAAAACATGTATATAATTCCCAAATTTTGGGATTTTGACCCAAAATCAGCAATTGAGGTGATTTTGAGATTTGGGGTTTGGGATTTAGGATTTTGCCAAAATATGAGCATTATTTATTGCCAAATAGAGTATGAGTTTTGAAAATAAATTCCAAATTTATTTTGGCAAAACTCATGGCCAAACGGGTCCCTAAATTTCAGTGTTAATTTTTCACTTTTGCAAGACGTGTTAAGAAATTTTGGTTAAAAGTTGTTTGTCTCTTTGAATAGTGATAATTTGTTTTAAAAGGACAAATAACTCATTTTAACTTGAGTTAACTAGAAAGAAAAGTTTAAATTAATCTAGCTTTTAATAAATAATTTCTTTGTAGAACAGTCTGTCAGGTTGTGGATTCATTAAAATGTATCGCTGACTTTGCCTTATAAAAAACTTAATTACTTAGATAAAGAATTCGTTATAAATATACATACACATGCATTCTAAAAACGATACTACGAAGTGGTTAGGATTAAGCTTTGTGACCCTATTTTTTCTTGTTTCTTTTTTCCTAAGGGTATAAAATAATATGTGATCGGCGTGATGATTAGTTGGCCAGATAATTTCAAGAATCAACGACTCCAAAAGTATTTGTAAATGTTTTTTTCTAAGGTCCCGTTTGGCCATAAGTTTTGCCAAAATAAATTTGAGATTTATTTTCAAAACTCATGTTTGGCCATAAATTTTGCCCATATTTTGGCCAAATCCCAAATAAAAAATTTCAAATTCCAACATCAGCTATTGAGCTGAATTTGGGCAAAAATCCCAAAACTTGGTAATTATATACATGTTTTTTCAAAATAAAGTTGGAAAATATATTTTGAAAACGTATGTCCAAACAGATTTTCATCTTCAAACCTAACTTCACCCAAATCAAATTTTTCAAAATAAATTTGAAATATATGGTCCGTGTAGTCTTGCTGTCTGACGCTACCCATGTTCTCTAGAAACCTTTTTTGTCTGACGAAATATATAGCACCTAGGATAATATTGACCCCTAAAATAGTGCAAATAGTCCCAACATTTTTCCTTTTCTTTTCCCTGACTTAACATCATTTTCAGGGGAGTTGGTGGGGGCATTTTTGTCATAATATTGCAATCCAAAAATTTGTTCTGTTTTTAATTATTTTGTCTTCATTTTATATATCCTTTTTCCTTTAAAATGCTTTTTTTGGTGATGCCAAAAGAAGGAATAGAAAGACTTTTGATGAGATTGGAACATCTAAGTTATGTTGGACAAAGTTACAATCGACTGATATAACACAAATTTTCAAACTTATTTTCGTCCTTGTGATATAATTTCCAACCTAGTTGTAGTCGCTCCAATGGCTTATTGAAACAAAATGTTCATGAGTGAAATTGCATATTCAAATTCTCCGTAATGTTTATAATGCCAAAAAGGCTAAATTAACCTTTACAAGTTAAACTATCTCTTTTCATTGGTGGAGCTAGGGTGGCGAAAGGGGTTTCATTCCCTTCGCCGGAAATTATACTGTATATAAAAATTTACTACATATATATTAAATGTTGGATTATTTTGGCTTCTTCTCGTATTTATCTTTTTTTATTTTTTGAATCCCTTTGGTGGAAATCTTAGTTTTACTATTACGGTTCTTTCTATTGAACTTTCTAACGAAAACGATAAACATAAAATATATAACCTTTTATTATTTAATTGGATCAATGTAGATCATCATGCTAAGTGCATCTGCAAACAAGTTATCAAGATTAAAAGAACAGGCAGAGGAGTATGCAGCTCTAATCATGGAAGAATTAGATCCTGAAAGACTCGGCTACATTGAGGTAGGATCCTCTTATTTTTCCCTCTTGAGGGCTGCAATAGTTACACAAATTATTTTATTTTTGTTGCTTGCACGTCAATTCAACTTTAGCTTTAAATGAAGCATCTTAAATTTCCACGTCTGATGACTACCTCTTCCTATAGGTAAATTACAACTAGTAGTTGATTGGTTATTGACTTATGTAAAATGGTTGCAACTAATTTATTGCATTAGACTTAAAAAGTTTTTCAGAGTCCAGGTTGTTAGACAACAAAGAAGTGACACTGGGATACCGTGTTGTTCAACAAATTTTTATTTCCATATTAGTAATACTATTTTATTTGGGCTTTTACTGAGCACTTAATTTTGTAAAGAATGGCCAAATTGTAGTCGTTCAACAGTTTCTCTCTTCATCTCTTTCCTATTTTCTGTTGGGTCGTGTGGTGAGGGAAAAAATAAGAAAAAACCAAAAGTGAAAGTGAAGAAAATATGAAAAGGATTAGGTAACTGAAGTGATAAGGAGGTGATCTGTTCAAACTTCAAAGAAAGACGCTACCTAATTTTGGTTCGTTCAGCTTACCGTATTTTGTTAAGATTAATTTCAATATTTTAGGAAGTAAAAAATGCTGTGACACTCCTTGGTCAGAAATTGGAGTTTTTACTTCTTTTTAATTTGTAAAGAAGAAACCCAGATCAATTAGCATAGCTTAGAAGATCAAATGTGTTTAAATATTCACTGGCGAACATGTCAATTTAGTGGTGGCTATAATTACTTATTTATATTAAGATTACTTCGAGTGAGAATCGTCGAATAGAGTAGAGAGTATTTAACATCCAATTAGAGTAGAGATTATTATGAAATGGTAGTTGAAGTTAAAAGTCACTAGTAAATTTATGCAATACAATTGTTGGGATGCATATTGATAGAACAAAATCTGAAAAAAATGCATTCTCACTTTTAAAATTAGCTGTCCTAATTGACTGTGATTATTCGACTTACGGAGTTTGACCAATTTCATTAAATGTTTTAGACTCTTTGTTTATCACAACCGGAACATAATCTATACATTTTAGACAGTACTTTCTATCTCTTAAAAAATAAGTAATAATTAGTAACCTAAACATGCCTACTACCATTTTCATAACTTTGAAAATGTCAAGTGAAGTATTAGTTCAAAATTGTCCAATTGGAATAAATATCTCTTAAACTGAACAGGTAGTATTTTTAATAATACTGCTAGTTTTTCTCTTTATTTTATAGTTTTCCTTTTTTTTTTTTTTTGAAATTTAAATTGAAAGTAATGTTTCTACCAACCCACCTTTTTGTATCCCTTCTCTTTCTCACTAGTACAATGGTGATCCAATTTAAACTTGTGATTCCAACCAATTTTAATTACATTTAATTTATATAGACTCTTAGGATAAAGAATTAAATTCTTAATAGGAGTATTATAAACTTATACTACTATTTACTTTACTCAATTATCTTGAATGAACTGTTTTTTAGTGCATAAAAGTCCCATTAAGATGCTTGCACTGCTTTTCTGGTTATCAGTCTATGGTTCCATCATTAGAAGGTGGAGTCTGACCATGTTGGCGGTCCTGACATCTTCTTAAGCTCCCATGTGGACCTTCCTCTTACATTAAATGCGCGTTTTGAGCACTCAAACACGTATACTACAGATGTCTTTCCCCAATAGCAAATTTATGAATGTTTTAATTTATATGTGGTCAAAGTGCAAAGAATTAGCGTAATAATCTATCATATTGTTATAAACATTTATTTATAGTTAAACCCAGAAATTAGTTCATGTGATAAAGGTCAAAGGGACTTTTGACTTAGGTCACAGGAATTCGGAATGCGCCAGGAGAACTATGCAACGTATTTAAGGAAATAAGGGTAAAAAACGGATCCATAACTCCAAATTTCGAAATCTGCAGTTGGTCTGACCTATAGAGATTTAGGCAAAATATAAAATTGATCGACCGAAACTAATTGCATTCACTAATAAAAATTTATATAAAATATGTATATTTTAAGTATATATGATACACATACATGAAAGATACATATTTTGTCGGCTATATTTTTGGGAGAGATTTAAAATATGTATTTGTCAAGAGAAAAAAGAGTTACTTGTAATTGCGTATATTCTAAATGAGAGTTGATAATGTACCCTGCCACTGCATAAAAATTGATATGTTTCATAAATAAACATTTAGTGACGCCATCCTTAATTGATTATACATGATGCCATGATCATCCAACTTTCTGATCATGTTTCTTGCATGTTCTGTTTGTCATGATGATAATGCAGCTATGGCAGCTGGAAACACTTCTCCTCCAAAAGGACACTTACCTCAACTACAGTCAAGCACTAAGCTACACGAGCCAAGCCTTGAGCCAAAACCTGCACGGGTTAAGGAAGAGAAGCCCAATAAAAAGAATGAGCACAAAACTTGTCTATTCATTGCAAGAAAACTGGAAGAGAATTTGGGTTCTCACTTTATGGATTTTGATAATGATTGGGCTTTTTCTTTGGAAGTTCTATCAGTACAAAAACAAGAGTGCATTCCAAGTCATGGGTTACTGCCTTGTCACGGCTAAGGGCGCTGCTGAGACTCTCAAGTTCAACATGGCTCTTATATTATTGCCTGTATGCAGAAACACCATCACATGGCTCAGGTCCACCAAGTTGAGCCATTTTGTACCCTTTGATGACAACATCAACTTTCACAAGGTAGGCTGCCCCTTTCATTCTCTTGTTTTATATGTTGAAAAGGGTCACAAAAGTGCAGGAAATGATCTCTTTCTTACAATTTGATTTGAAGAAAATTATCCTACAAAGATATCTTATTTAACTGTGTTATTTTTTTTACTTAACTTCTGTAGAAAAGATTAAAATAAAATTTGTAATGGGTTACAAAACTAAATTATTCCACAAACGTAGCGGGTGCAGTACCTTCTACTATACATACATATTAGTGCTATATTTGTTTATGAATCGTGTAAATGCATGTGCAGCTATAACAGTTTGATGAATTTGCATCTAACCAGAAACATGTGAATGGCTAGGAAGATCGTTATGTCATCAGTTCAACTATCTTTAACATTTCTTAAATCCAAAACGAATATGTTAGCAGTAATAAAATTACTGTTTTGCCAATTAATTGGAATGGTGACGACGGCGTGTCCTGCGGATCCTAAACAAGATCTTATAAATTGATATATTGAGGTTGAAATGCTGTCTCTTCTTTTCTTAGCTTAAGGTTATGTTGTCGGAGCAGCAAAGATTGACTTTTTTGCTCTCCAGTTTTGCTTTTCTTTTCTAGGCAAGGATTGAATTCTTGATATAATAACTTAATGTTGGAGGGACTAAACACAGTTCATCAAAAATTTCTCGCGGCTGCATTACTGTTTCACAGGATAATAAACTAAGAACAGAATGTGAAAATTCTGGGTCATTCACCATTATCATCACCACAGTTTTCAGTATGTTTGTCTAGATAAGTGGTTGGTCCTATGCAGAAGTAACTCTATACCTAAGCTGTGCTTAAAATTTTCCTAATTATACATGTAAGACTGCTAACAATCACAAAATATGTGAACCACATAAGTGATAGTCCCTACTTTTTCTAACAAAAGAAGGGCAGAGTTTTCGACTAGTAGGATAAAAGTATAGTAATAGTGCTTGACTTCCCAAATAGTTAATGCAATATGGCACAGTTAGAGGCGGATCCAGGATTTAAATCTTATGGGTTCAATTTTAAGGCTTATAACATTGAACCCATTGCATTTTTAAATTTATGGGTTCATATCTACTATTTTTGCAATTTTAATGAATTTTTACATACAAATTTTTACTCCGCGTCGAAAGTTATGGGTTCAGTTGAACCCATAGGTTATACGCTGCATCCGCCACTGGGCACAGTTATAAATACTATGATTTCTTAATTAAGGGTTCATTTATCTTTAAGTTGCAAACAGATGACGTTTATATTTACTCTAATATTCTTACTCTGTGTCTGCAGACTGTCGCTGCAGCCATTGTTATTGGTATCATACTCCATGCTGGTAACCACCTTGTATGTGATTTCCCAAGGCTTATACATGCAAATAATAAAGATTATCGTGATTATTTGTCGAATGATTTTGGACCAAGTAAGCCTGGATACATAGACCTTGTTAAAGGAGTTGAGGGTGTGACGGGAATAATAATGGTAATCCTCATGGTCATTGCTTTCACTCTTGCAACGCGATGGTTTAGGCGGAGCCTCATTAAGTTGCCCAAACCTTTTGATAGACTCACTGGCTTCAACGCGTTCTGGTATTCGCACCACCTTCTTGTCATTGTCTACATCCTACTGATCATTCATGGCACATTCCTCTTCCTTGTGCATAAATGGTACTCCAAGACGGTATAGCTTCTGAGTTCTTTTCCTCTTTCATTTTAAATAATTATGGCTCTCATTTTATTGTTTTCATGCTATTAACATGGTATTTGTTTCCAGACGTGGATGTATCTAGCAGTTCCTGTGCTTCTCTACGCTGGGGAAAGAACTCTCAGATTCTTCCGGTCAGGCTTGTACACTGTCCGGCTTCTAAAAGTAAGCTTCTGATCAGATTGATCTCTTGTTTTACTTGCATTAGGTATTCCGGTATCAGTTGGTTGTTCATGTGGTCTATTTTATATTGGAAACAATTAGGCAATTCATATGGTAAAATTCATTGACATTCATAAAGGAAAAAGAGTAAACAACAATAACAACAACTACGCCTTAAACCCAAGTTTGGGGGCACGGGTTCATCCAAAATTACTAATTTCACACTGAATGTCAACCTACCGCAATACTCCTCCTTTATCTAGACTTGGAACTGGCAATATTAGTAAGCTCACATAGGTGGAGTTATAAATAAAAAAGAGTAAACTAGAAAATTCAGTAGCTAAATTCAACATACCACAATTCATAGTTAGTAGACTGATGCTAGTTTAGATAAATTTCATCATAAGCGTTCCACTTAATGCAAATGCTGAATTAAATATTTCATTCTCTCACCCTATTCTCCTGTATTTAAATCTTATCAATTTGTTTCAGGTAGCAATATATCCTGGAAATGTCCTCACTCTACAAATGTCTAAGCCTCCCCAATTTCGATACAAGAGTGGACAATATATGTTCGTCCAGTGTCCAGCGGTTTCTCCATTTGAGTGGTAATTGGATCGAAGCAATTTACTTTGAATGAGATTGATTTACCCCAAAGATCAAAGTTTCAATTTTAATAAAGTACATGACCACCTGACTTTCTCATTTGCACCAATTTAGAGTTGTTAGTTTACCCTGTTGACTCCGTGGAATAGTGAAAGCACTCTGATGAAGGTGTAGACTGGTGATAAAATATGTGAACTGTTCCGAAATGGAGGGAGGGAAAAGGGGGATTGCAAATCTAAATCGCTTTCAATCTTCTGTTAAACATTTGATAAGACTCAGATTTTCCCATGCTCTGCATACACTGTTGATCTCACGTATCCAAACAAAGTTTCAAATCGGCAGATTGGGTATTCGGTGGTTATTCTTTACGTATGAAGGAACCTATCAGAAAAGTAGTTAAACAGTTAAAAAATTACTCCATCATTTATGAAACTGAGAGTCAACTTTACAAAATTCTTAGGCCGTGGCTTTTTGCTCCTGTCTATTTCTGAAAATTGGTTTCTTCAGTATGCTTATCTGCTGAATATCCAGGCATCCATTTTCCATTACTTCAGCTCCCGGGGATGACTATTTGAGCATTCACATCCGGCAACTTGGTGACTGGACTCAAGAACTCAAGCGGGTCTTTTCTGAGGCTTGCGAGCGGCCAGAGGCTGGGAAGAGTGGCCTGCTCAGAGCTGACGAAAACACCAAGAAAAGGTATATTTCTATAAGAAACAAATACTACGGAAATTTATTTTCTGGTATATTTAAGAAAGAAATATATGAGTATTTTGGGTGGTTTTATTATTATTGATGCAAAAAGTTGCTCCTAAATCTCAGTTTGCCAAAGCTATTAATAGATGGACCTTATGGAGCTCCAGCACAAGATTACAGAAAATATGATGTCTTGCTGCTTGTTGGTCTTGGCATTGGAGCAACGCCCTTTATTAGTATCCTGAAAGACTTGCTCGTCAACATTGTGAAAATGGAGGAGCAAGCAGTGAGTATCTAAGATTTAATTTGGTGTTACATTTAACATAATCTTTGCCAGTTTTATTCATCTTTTTGTCACCTTCTCAGGATTGCATGATTTTTCTGTTCGCAGGATTTAACCTCAGATTTCAGTGGGAACTCAGACATGAGCGCTGCAACTAGTGAACAACCAGCTCTCAACAAGATTTCTCCGAAAAGGAGAAAGAGTACTCTAAGAACCACAAATGCATATTTTTATTGGGTGACCCGGGAGCAAGGATCATTTGATTGGTTCAAAGGTGTTATGAATGAAGTGGCTGAACTTGATCAAAGGGTACTGCAAAATGTCCAATATTCCAACTTATTTGCTGCCTATTTCAATACTTATGATAATTCCCCATGATATTCAGGGGGTCATCGAGATGCACAACTACTTGACGAGTGTTTATGAGGAAGGGGATGCTCGTTCAGCTCTCATTACCATGGTCCAGGCGCTTAACCATGCTAAGAATGGGGTTGATATTGTATCAGGCACCAGGGTAAGACTCTTCATGTCTTGAAATTATATTTGCTGATTCATTCACTTCAGTCTAATCTCAGTAAGTTCTTTCCATTTAGACCTTACCCAATAGCACAAATTAGGATATTGTTAGAGATGGAATAACTGATTATTGGCTAATGGTCACTTATCAACAGGTGAGGACACATTTTGCTAGGCCTAACTGGAAGAAAGTATTTTCCAAGACCTTAACCAAGCATGCAAATGCAAGAATAGGTATGGATATCGTTTGACCTGTGGGACATGGAAAATTGTCATTGTTTTACGAAGAGTTAATTACATTATGTTAATTTGGAGCAGGGGTTTTCTACTGTGGTGCACCCATATTAGCAAAAGAACTCAGCAAACTTTGCAAAGAGTATAATCAAAAGGGCGCAACAAAGTTCGAGTTTCACAAAGAACATTTTTAGAAGGCCCCAGAGAAAAGTTTTTGCATCAACTGCAAACGCATTGGTAAACCAGTATTTACTGCATCCATCTTCAACACCTCATTGATGATTCTACTGAAGACGTAACAGTAGTAAGCAATAAGTCAGAGACAAATTGTACATAATAGGAGAAAGAGTATTTCAAGAGAAAAATACATACTAATATGATATGTGTATAGGTTTTATTTAGTCATCTGTCTACACATACCAAAATCAGAACTCCAAAAGGGAGTCTCTACTTGGTCAGATGGCTTAGAATGTGAAAAATACTATGGGAGAAAAAAGGAGGAAATTACATTATTGGGAAACAGCTAATAAGAAGTTGACCTTCTTGATAAAGAAACACTGTGAAAATGGCAAGCAGGAAAGATCAGACACGCATGGCTTTGGATGGGAAAAATACAATTTTCAAAGAAGAAGATAATATTAGTAAGGACTAGTGGAGGACTGATAGCTTTTGTTAGTGGAACTTATATTTTTGAGGTGGGCTAGGGGAATCCTTCCATAAGATGTCCATGTACTGCTCTACTTTTTCTTCTTCTTTTGCTTTTTGTGTATTTTTGGGGGGGTATTTTAATATACTATTATTAGATAAGAGGATAGGAAATACGTGTATATGCAATTCTTGTTAGTAAAGTTTTTGTGTGGTAGCTATTCAATTTGGAAAGGTTACTATCAACGGAAAATCTCATCAATCTTGATTTCCTTTTTCTTCTTTCCGCTCTTTTTGTTCATGATCTTTAGGTTGAAAGAAGGAAAACGAAATAACTGAGTCATGTAGAAAGAGACTAGTCGTTCACCCGGTTTTGAGAGAGTGTGATATTTTGGGTGTTAATGTGTTATAACCGAACACGTCCAAATTGACATGTGTTTTAGAACCATGCTCAGCTTGCATAAAAAAAACCTTAGGTGTAGGGTGTAGGATGGTGCAGAAAAATAAAAAAAAATAGAAAATACAAAAAAAAAGTAAATTTTTTTTTGGGGGGTAGGGGGTAGGGGGTAGGGTGTAGGGTCGTGCAGAAAAATAAAAAAAATAGAAAATTGAAAATACAAAAAAAAAAAGTAAAATTGGGACAATTAAGTAAATTTCTAGATAAGTTGGGTGGAGATCCTTTGTTTTGGGTGAGTTTAATGGGTTGTATTTTGGCTGAGGTTAGAATTGACTATAAAAATAATGAATTAATTTGTGCTAACCCATAAGCTAAAATATTTGTAGTCCAACCCATTATTCTCTGGGCGGATTGGATGGATTCGGCTCAAATTGCCACCCATAAATATAGGAATGCAGGAGTACGCTTATCCAAAAAAGGAACACAAAATATCTGGTACCCTTATAAATTAAGCACATTTTATTCGGTGCATACCTAAACTATTTTTTGTCTTGATTACCGGTTTACGTTTTGGGAAATTTTCATTCCTATACCATATAGGAAATTATATTACCAAATATGTTCATAGTTTGCATATTACCTGCTATGCTAATAGTATTTCTACAAAATATAGACAATTCATTAAATAAGGAATCATTGTAGCTATATGCTTTCTTATTTTTCTTCCTTCATGGAGTTTGAAAGCTTCAAGCAAAATCAATTATCAAGAAACCTAGAGTCGCAAAACCACAAATGCTGCCGAGATTTCGATTTTCGTGGTGTAATTTGAAAAGTTTTAGAGTTATTTTTGCATAAACTAATCATTGCAAATTTCCAAAAACGTGTTCAATGACACATGAATCTAGGGGTGTGCATTCGATTTTGACCTTTATCGATCATTACTTATCGATTATTGATTTGTACATATGCTTATCGTTATCGTTTCAATAAGGTTTCGATTTTTTCGATTTCGATTTATCGATTTTGGGGGCTTATCGATTCGGTTATTGATTACACCAATAGAAAATTTGCGGGATTCCACGGAAAGTATATCGCTATAAACGCGCCTAACTAATATGGACAAAAAGAAGCTAAAATAAGACGAACACCATTTATAATATAAAAATTGTATCAACAAGCACATGCAACAAAACTAAAGTAAGGGATCAAATGTATGTCACCAACACTCCAACGGTATAAAAAAATAAAATAAAACAAAACACATCATCACAGCTAATTCTGTTTTCCATTAATTTGAACTTCACTCCCTTGATCTTTAAATATGATCATTCCTTAAATATGGTAGAGGAAATAATAGGATAAGGGACTTAGGGTAAAGGAAATGGTATAGATTAGGGAAAATAATATTGTATATCCGCTTTCAAAATAGTAGCGGAATATATATACATTTTGTATGTTATATTAATCTACACAAATAGGTAATTACTCATTTAACAAGCGTCTACAGTCTATGGGTGTGCATTCGTCTTATCGATTCGATTTTGACCCTTATCGATAATTACTTATCGATTATCGATTTGTACATATGCTTATTGTTATCGTTTCAATAAGGTTTCGATTTTTTCGATTTCGATAACAAATAATCGATTCGATTTATCGATAAATCGATTCAAATGCACACTCCTACATGAATCACTAAGGTGCTAAGTTTCTCTCGTTATCTCAGTTCACATATTAGCTGAGTTCTAATTTTTTTTTCAACAGCTTAATTCTCTTTAACAAGTTAACTTCTTAGAAAAAAAATGGGACGATCCCGCTTCATGTTTCATTATTTTTTTATTTCACAAATAAAAAACGACTAAATCTTCTATAATTTTCTGCAACAAACACAATTATATCAAAAATTCCAATTATGCTACAATTGAATGAGAATTGGGATAACTATGGGAGATTTAAAGAAATTCGAATTTGGGTTTTCAAAAATTATTATTTATTTAGATTTGGTGTTGTTGCAAATAATTGAGAATATGGTTAGGAGTTTATATCTCAATTTTGAGGGGTTTTGGTGAAGATTAGACTTGGTTTTGGCTGAATTTCAGATTGAAACTCGAAGAGGAAGACATGACATACATTATATTGCAGAAATTATAGAAAAATTATATTATGTTATTTATTTATTTATTTTATTCATCTAACTATTGTATGAAAGTTGAAAAAGTAAAAACTTAGGATCATATCTGCTATGTATAACTGTTCGCGATTTCAATATGGAATTGAGTATCACCAATGAGAACACAGTTGCATGTTTGTGCTGTTACATTTTATATCAAATTCTGGTTGTATATAAATGTCCTATACTTTATCTACAAATAAACTACATGTCAAAGTACATATATATATCGGTATGAAGTATGGCTGCAATATCTCAAGCAAATTTTACAAAGAAAATGCTTGATTCCAAGGAACAACAAGATGTGACGAGTGAATTTTTCCTTACTCGCAAAACATGGGATGATCAACGTGCACACGAGGAAGGCACTGATTTTGACAACCTGAGTGTTTCTGAGGAGGAAGCAGATCATTGTTCATATACTTCAAATGAAGGGGCAGTGGAGGTGCGCAAGGATCAAGTTTCAAGCTATTATCAAAGAGTGCAAATCAAGAAAGGTTTGAGTCCTAATGCTGCTGTTTTTGTACCTGTCGGGTAGAAACAAAAGTTTAAGAATGCAGCAGTTTCGAAGGAGATCGAAATTTCGTCGATGCACAAAGCAGTAGCTACTTGAAGTAACAATACAACTGCTGCAAAATACAATTTTACACCTACTAATGTCCTCCATGATCTTGTTTCTGGGCAGAAGCAAATACATTTTGCACATGGACAGCAAGTGCAGCTTGCAAGAAGTCCACTCCAACAGCAACAACAAAATGAAAGTATCTCAGGGGCTGCAGTAATGTCTCCAAATTCTGAACAACAATACGATGCTTTGCAGCAGGCTTCACTTATTTCTTTAGAGGATAGAAAGTTACTCGACGCTTTGGTAAGCCCTAAACCTCTAAACTATATACGTTCAACGCAAGCTGCGAGCACTGAAAATGTGACTAAGAACAGGAACAACATGCAAGCCATAGAACAATTTCAAAACACTACAGCCTTAGCAAATACACAAGAAGGAAATGCGTTGATGACACATGACCTCAATGACAATTTACTGCATCCAGTGAATGTGGGAAGAGATATGTATGAGGAAGGAGAAGAAGATGCAATTTTGCAACAATGTCGGGCAGAGGCAGCAAGAAAAGGTAATTTATCACCTATGCATAGTGAAAAAACTAACAACGCTCATACAAGAAAGAAGAGTTTGGATGAAAAGGTCAAGGAGGAAGTAAACATTAGACGATCTCCAATGAGAATTGCAAAACAAAAACATGTCGTCACAACCACGTCAACAAGATCCAACAGATCCAAAAAGAAATCATGAATTTTCAACACATATTGAAGAGGCTTGAGGAGGACTACAAGGAGATACAAATTGAAGAATTTACATGTTTGGATAAGCAGGGGCAACAATGCAATTCTCACTACATTTTAATATATCATTTTTATAGCATAATCATTTGTAATATCATCACAGAGTATGTTATAAACTCTGTGATAATCATAAATAATTTGGTGTATTCGAGTTCTTATTTTTTACATGCATGCTAGTAGGTAAGGCTATTTATGCCTCAATAGGATTAGTAAGGTAAGGTTTAGCCCGGTTTGTGTTGCCTTGATCCTATGCCTTTGGAAAAATATCCACACGGCTATGAGATTATATGCCCTCATAAGCTTTTGCCAGCAGCTACACCATGAATCGTCTACATGAGGCTGCCATCATAAGGCAATGTGAGGCGCAGAGGAGTGATTATATAATCAAGGCATATGGGTAACAATACCGGTGTTATTGTCCCCCTTATTTGTACTTTTTCTAATTGTTGTATTTTTTTTTTCTTTTATTAATAAAAATCTATCCCTAAACGCTTTCCTAGCGGTTTGCCTATATATATATATATATATATATATATATATATATATATATATATATATATATATATATACACACACACACACA
>MU704533.1:3045-14626 GCA_026770625.1 Nicotiana glauca
TTTTATAGCATTTTGGTGTGCCCATACGTGTTTTCTTATCGCTCAGTTATTATTCTCTCTTATTACCACTGAGTTGGAAGTACTCACTTTACTCCCTGCACCTCGCGTGCAGTTGCAAGTACTGTTTCACCCGGTAGCGGGTTAGTAGCGGATCAAAGGTATTGCTATAGTAGCTAAGCAAGGTGACCGCCGACGTTCGCGGCACCAGGATTCCTCTTCTTCTTGGTCTCTAGATTTCACTCTATGTATTATATATTTTAAAATTTTAATAAGGATCCTCCTAGATGCTCGTGACTTGTGACACCCCGGTCGGGCTGTATTGGGTTGTATTTGTATTGATTAATTCATATTCGAATTGCTATATAACAGATTAACTGCTTTAAGTGGTGTTCTGAGATGGTCTGGCTGGCCTTGTCTTCACGAGAGGCGCCATCACGATCGGGTTCGGGAATTGGGTCGTGACAGTTAGCATCCCTATTCCCATATTTCCGAACCTATCCTCTATACCTCTGTTTCTTAATTAATACTTCTGACAGTTTTGAATGTTATACAACTTAAACCATCAGTTCTCTAAATCAGAAACAAGAGGTGGCCAAAATAAAAGGGTATCAATTTCTGATCCTAGAAGTTTTACCACTACACTGTCAAAAATATTTCTCATACAAACAATTCAGAATTGAAATTGACGTGAAACAATCAAGAACTGACTCTTTTGAAATTCAACCTTTGAGACAATTAATCACCAAACGACTATACTAGCTATTGTTCTAATAACCAAATCAGAAGTTTAAACAAAATTGCAAACAAATTTACCGTAACAGACTTAATTGAACCAGAAATTAAACGAACTAAAAAAATGTTGAAAAACACTGCTCACAAAACAACAAAATCAAGAACAATTAAAGAAAAGAAAAAGAGGAAAAAATGAAACGGAATTACCTACACTGGCCAAAGTTCAAAATTCTTTCTTCGAATTCTTGATTTTGACCACACAGGGTCTTGATCATGTGTTTTCGAATGAAAACACATGGTCAAGATCCACTGTGGTCTCAATCACCAATGAACCCATCGATTTCAAGTTGGGGCTCTAACTCAGATTTGATATTCGAGAGGTTCTAATATCATTTGAGGAAAAATAATGATGGGTTAGGCATTAGGATGTTAAGGATGTTATGTGGTGTGATTTTGGGGTTGAGGGAAGGTGGCGCCGCCACCGGAGAAACTGTGGCGGCGCTAGGGTTTGAACCTACAAATGGGTATTCGAGACACTGGGCTGGGATTCGAGGGAGATGGTTTGGGTTTTCTGAATGGGGAGGTTGAGGGGAGGCTACGGTGTAAATTTGGTGGCGTTTGGACGCCGGCCACCACCGTAGACGATTCCCGGTATGGCGGCGGGTGGTGGTGTTAGACGACGTTACATCTGGTCTCTAAGAGACAGGGAGGGGAAAGGAAATGGGGGGGGGAGGATTTATGTATATTAAAATGGATGAATTGATTAGAGTCGTTGGATGAAAGAGATTCAACGACTGTGATCAATTCACTTAATGAAACGGGGTCGTTTGGTTATAGTAGATGCTGGATCGGTTCGTGGTACTAGGTGGACGAGTCGGGTTGGGTATTAGGTAAGGAATTTGTGACCGTTTGAAGAAAATGATTCGACGGTTGAGATTCATTGAGACCAAATGACGTCGTTCGGGGTGAGGGCAAGGCTGGACCGGGTATGGGGCTAGGTTTGGGCTGGTTTTTTTAGGTGTATTTGGTTTGGGCTGGGATTAGTGGCCCAAATCAGATTTTCCTCAATTCTTTTCCTTTCCCTTTTTATTTTTAAAATTCTAATAAAATAAAGCACAAACCTAGATTAATTATAAAATCAAATTAACTTAAAACTGCTAACTATCTCTAAACAATAATTATCACAAACACTTAAATACCAAATCCCACAATTGAACAACAAAATGCGGAAAGAATGTATTATCTTTTATGGTTTTTCCTTCATTTTGTAAGTAATTTGCTATTTAACTAAAATTATAAAATTAAATCCTAAAAATGTAAATGCAACCTATTTTTGTATTTTTCTTATTAATTGATCAAATAGACATGCGCACACACGAATACAAACAATAACTGAAAACCACAAAAATTCACAAAATTGCACTCAAAGGAAAATTGTTTTTATTTTGAATTTTATGGGAATGATTCGTATAAGCAAAAATCACGTGCTCACACCTTGCTTCCTATTTTCTAAGGAAAGTCCGTATTAATGTGTGAGTTAGGTAGTTCCTTCCAGAGTTCGCTTTCCTTTTGTATCGCGTTCGAATTGGTAGCCTATTGGCACATTATGATATCATATGAGACTTTTGATTATGTCCGGGGTGAATTATTGCCTGATCAGTTCGTACTAGGTGAGACGAAATCATTGAATTTGAGAATAGTGCAATCTGAGTATATGAAGTATATATAGGAGATATGACTATTGTTTGGTTCAGAATGAGGTGATAGTTCTTGCCAGGAGTATATACCCAATGAATTGTTGTTTCGGCAGTGGTTCTGAATTTCTACACATCTTATCCGTCGTGTTGGTATTGTAAGAGTTAGAACAAGACCTATGTATGTCATGCGGTGCAATGGGAGCATCAGATTAGTGAAATTTCGACTAAATTGATCAGAAAATGTTATTATGGTCCTATGAGCAAAATGGTGCAAGGTGTGAATTCAGCTAAGGTATGTAGTCACGTCTTGGTACTGCGTGTATTGATTGATATGATGAGTGTATGTTGGAAATAGGCCTAACATAGAATTCCGGATATTGGAGTTGGGCTCTAAGGCTTATTTGCTTAAATAAAAGGAAATATCTTCAGAATTGATCGAGCTAATGTGCTCAACTGATTTGTGGTAGCACGGGAAGCTGCATGAGGTGTTAAACAGTGATTTCAGACTACTTCAGTGTAGTTCTCAGCACATTCGAGGACGAATGTATGCGTAAGTGGGAGAGAATGTAACGACCTGATTGGTCATTTTGAGCCCTAGCGCATTGTTCAGCAGTCTGAGGTCATGAAAAGCTTCATTTCAGGTATTATGACTTTTACGCGTGGTCAGAATTGAGTTTCGGGAAGTTCGGAGTTGATTTGGAAAGAGAATTCTCATTTCGGAAGCTTAAAGTTGAAAGAATTAGCTAGGATAGAATTTCTGAGTAAACGACCTCAAAATCAGGATTCGAAGGTTCTAGCAGGTCCGTATGATGATTATTGACTTGGGCGTATGCCCGGTTCGGTTCTGGATAACCCGTGAGCGTTTTGGTGCCTATTGTGGAAGTTAGCATTTTAGAAGAAATTTCATAAAATTTGGCTTGAAGTGCATTTCAGTGTTATCGATGTCCGTTTGGGATTACGAGTTTGTGAATAGCTTCGTATGGTGATTCTGGAGTTGGGAGCGCGATCAGAAGTGAATTCGGAAGTCCGTAGGTTATTTTGGAGTCATTTGGCTAAAGATAGAATTTGAAGGTTTTTGAGAAGTTTGACCGGAAGTGGACCTTTTGATATCGGGATCGGAATTTGATTTCGAAAGTTGGGGTAGGTCCGTGATGTCGAATATGACTTGCGTGTAAAATTTTAAGTCAATCAGACGTGATTTGATAGGTTTAAACATCAAAAGTAGAAGTTTGAAATTCTAAAGTTCATAAAGCTTGGATTGGAGGTCGATTCGTGGTTTTAGCGTTGTTTGATATGATTTGAGGCCTCGAGCAAGTCTGTAATGTATTTTGGGACTGGTTGGTATGATTGGTTGGGGTCCCGGGGTCCTCGAGTGGATTCTGGGTGGTTAACGAATTGAAAATAAAATTTTTAGAAGGTTGAGGTTGTTGGTTGCTGTCATAACCGTACCTATGAGAAATGGTTCGTAGGTGCGGAGCCGCAGATGCGGTTTGGACCAATGTGAAGGGGGACGCAGATGCGGTCGAGGAGTCGTAGATGCAAAACTGCACTTGCGGTGGTTGAGTCGCAGAAGCAGAAGAGGAGCAGCCTTGTGAGGACCGCAGATGCGGTATTGGAACCGCACCAGCGGAACCACAAAAGCGGTCAAGCGACCGCAGGTGCGGAAAGAGCTGGAGGCAGAGGGTTATTTTAAAATCGGGTTTTGGCCATTTCCTCTCATATTTTCTTGGCTTGAGCGATTCTTGGAGGGTTTCAAGAGAGGATTTTCATCATCAATGATAAGGTAAGCTATTCCTCCACCTACCTTGAGTTAAATATATCGATTATATATAGATTTTAGTATGCAAATGGATAGAAATTTGGGGTTTTGGTAAAAAGACCTAGAAATTTATATTCTTGGAATTTTACCATGATTTTGGGTATGGGATTAAGAGAAAAATTAAATATTTGAGTTCATGAGGCTATGGGTAAACTTATTCTTTGAAAATTTTGGAAATCCGGGCACGTGGGCCCGAGGGTATTTTTGTCAACTTTCTGATTGGGGTTAGGAATTGTTATATATTGGATTATAATGAGTAATTGAGCATATATTAATGGATTTCATCATTATTGGCTAGCTTTGAAGCTTTGTTCATCTGTTCGAGTCTTCGATAGGGCGTGGAATGCCGGTTATGGATCTTCGGGGCGAGGTGAGTCTCCTTTCTAATCTTGTAAAAGGGAATTGTCCCCATAGGTGAAATAATTAGTTATGTGCTCCTAATTGTGGGGGCTACGTATGCACGAGGTGACGAGAGTCCGTGCGTAGCTACTATTATGCTATTGTCCGGGTAGTTAGGACCCAAAAGCATGCTATACTTGGACTATTTGTGACCCTATTGATAGCTTGAGTTTCTTAAATCACATCGAATTAGTAAATGAATTTCTAAACAGATAAAACTCTATTTTTCTCAAATGGTTAAGAGAGGATTTGTTATTGGATAATTACTCTGTGTGGACTTCTTGATTGACTGTCTGTGTGTTTATTTTTGGAACGGGCTAAATGCCTCTGCAGATTAAATAGATGCATCTATGGTTCGCGTCGTTTGACCCTCGGTATTGCACATTTTATTTTTTGTTGGATCGGGCCATACGCCTCGGCATGATGTGTGCATGCTTGTATTGCTGCCTTGAACTTATTAAAGTGGTTATTGCCTCTTCATGGCTTGAGAATATTTGGATAAATAATATAAAGGAATTTTGGAAATTTCCTATAAAAGAAAAAATTATTTACTTCTTTCCTTCTATTGGATTAAAATTATGTTTATAGAAATCTACGGTTTAATGTATTATTGACATCACATTATTGGACCTCTAGTAAGTGTCGAAGTCGACCATCTCGTCTCTACTTCTTCGAGATTAGACGGGATACTTATTGAGTACACGTTGTTTTCGTACTCATACTACACTTCTGTGCATATTTGTCGCACGTGCATATGTACCCCCAGCGGCCTACGGGGCGTAGCAGCATGGATGATACTGAGACTAGGTGAGTTGCATTTCTCGAGGCGGCTCGCATCTAGTATAGTCCCTTCCAGTGTATTGTATTTACTTTCTGTCCAATTGTATTTCGGACAGTTTTTGTACTTTATTTGGTTTTTTTATTAGAAATTGCTCATGCACTTGTAACACCGGATTCTGAAATGATTTGAAGTATTTTGTATTAATTGCTTATCATTTAATTTGAATTAAAGCTATTATCTTTTTATTTATAAAAATGGAGGAAAGTCGTAGATTTCAAGAGTAGTAAAACGAGAATTTAATTAAGTAATTTGGTTGGCTTGCATGACGGTGGTGTCCGGCGCCACCACGATCCTTAGTGAATTTTGGGCCGTGCCAAATAAAATAATATGAACTTGAAGTTCATAAAAGAATAATTCATTTGCAATATATTGCAAATCATGCCAAACGCATTTGCTGACCCAAAGGAAGTAACTATATTCTCACTGCAAATGTTCCATTTAGAATAAGTCCTAGAAGGACAAAGTTTACGATACGCTTAAAGTGTATAGATAAATCAGTTTCAAATAAACTTCTTGATAAATAATATGATCAAATGATCATAATAAAGGAGGCAAGTGATCTAGAAGATCACATGACATAACACTTCATAAAATCTCATGAGAGATTCAGGTATCTGAATATATGAATGAAGAGATCTCTATGTTATGTCTTTATAAAAAATAAGGAGGTTGGAACCGATATCAAATGTTTGTCGACGACATTGATTATAACACTAAATATATATGAGGATCTTAAGTCTGGAGAAACAATTCAAGTAGAATTTGGTTTCATATGAAAGACAAATAGTTTTGGACCTGCGGTTCAAAAACTTAAAAGTATAAAGTCAATGGTGTATGCTATCACCTTTATGTATCTTATATGTCTGGCATGACATGAAAACTTGATGTAAATATAAATTCTATTTATATGGATTATTGACTATACTTATATGGAAATTCATAAACGATTTAAAATGCTGATAGCATATGTAATTCTTGGAGAATTTTTTTGGTCACGAATGACCACATCCTAAGTGCAATTTATGCTCAAATATATCTTGCTATAACTATAAGCATGATAATGTAATATCGATGATACCTCTATGGAGATATTGAAGAGCCATTCCACGATATTTGTGAAGACATTATATATCTATCACGACTGATTATTTTAAGGTAAAAAATATTAATTCAAGTTAATATGGCTGATTTATTTATCAAATCTCTACCAACGATCTCTTGAAGATGATGCACAAGATTGGAATGTGAACGCTCAAGGATGTGAGTTGATGCTCTCATCAGGGGGAGTTAATGTTCGTTACACTCTTTTTCCCTTACAAGGTTTTGTCCCACTGGATTTTTCTTGTAAGATTTTTAATGAGGCAACCAAAAGGCGTATTTCTAAACATATGTGCTCCTTTTCCTTTCTAGAATTTTTTTCCCATTGAGTTTTATTTTAGTTAGGTTTTAACGAGGCACATTATCTGTTGAATAGATATTAAAGGGGGAGTGTTATAAATAGACTTTTATTTATGATGAATGTCTATATTTAGAGAGATTCTAGGGTTTATTACTTGGTGACTAAGTCACTCTCTCCCTATAAATAGAGGATTCTATTCTATTGTAAATTATTCCAAAAATCAATAAGAATTCTCTCTCTATTTTTCTCTGCAATATTCTTCTTCTTCTTTTATTTTTATAATATATTTTTTTAAAATATTTATAAATCTATTATTTCTAAAAAATGAGCCCCTCAAAATTTGGGTGCTAAGACAAAAGCCTACATTAGAGCCGACCCTGACACTAATGGTGTAAACCCTATTGCTCAATCAAATTAAATTTATATGTAAGTCTCTATAATAAAGAAGCAATGAGTAATCTATTTTTTTAAAACATAAAAAATTATCAGTATAATACACCAATTTATTAAATCCTTGTGAAAATCAGCATATATGAAATTTTTAACTAATTTATCCGGTTTATCTAAATTTTCTGTTTTTAGAAGGTAACCAATGTTTTCTACAAAATATATACAAAATCGGTCAAAATCTATAATTTATCTACAATTTAAGTACAATATATTTGTACATAATCCGGTCAAAAACTATAATTTGCGTACAATTTATATACAACTTGTATACAGTTATGTTAGTTGCACCTATTTTGTATGTCCTTTCTACACCCAACATCTAAAATATATATATATATATATATATGATTTGTTTGTGTCTTCTTCTTCGAATTTCAATATGATATTCTAACCAAAACTATCTCGAATCTTCACCAAATTCTCTTAAAATCGAGATATAAACTTCAAGGGATATTTCAAATCATTTGTAACAACACCTGATCCAAACAAATAACAATTTCACAAACTGCGATTTCGAGTTCATAATTTCAGAACTTTTTAATGGTTTCGTTGACCCTTAAATTAAATCGTCATCCAAATTAGCAAAATTTGGAGAAGATTTTAAAGGTCTATTTCATATTATCTTATGGAAAACCGAAATTCAAGGATTGCATTGAATTATTTAAATAGTGTTATGAAACAATAAAAGAAGAAGAACAATATTGCATAGAAAAGTAGGGAGAGAGAATTCGTATTGATTTGGGATGAATTATAATGGAATAGAACCCTCTATTTATAGGGAGAGGGTGACTTAACCACCAAGTACTAAACCCTAGAATTTTTCTAAATATAGACATTCATCATAAATAAAATTCTATTTATAACGCTCCCCCTTGAATGTCTATATATAGAGAGATTCTAGGGTTTATTACTTGGTGGCTAAGTCACTCTCTCCCTATAAATAGAGGATTCTATTTCATTGTAATTCATCCCAAATCAATAAGAATTCTCTCTCCCTACTTTTCTATGCAATATTCTTCTTCTTCTTTTATTGTTTCATAACACATTATCAGCACGAGACTTTAACCAATCGAGTAGAAACTTTGGATTGAGCATAATGATTGTCAATTGTTCCATGAACTTCCCTCATGATTAAATTGTGGGTTTAAGGTATGTATTTCACCATATTTTTCTCTTTTATTCTATAATTTAATTTTAAATACAAACAAAGACAATAAATTTTGATTATAACTCTAATGGAGTTAGTAAAAAATTATAACCACTCGAAGTGATAAAATTTCAATGCATTGCCATGATCAAATTCATGTATGATTGTTGGCAAAGAATAAAAACTCGTCCCATTGAATTTGCTTCATTCTCATTCCCTTAAGAGAATGTGATAGCAATATGTAATACGTCTGAAATAAGAAAAATTTATTACCACGAATGATCAATGGATGATGACGTGGCAATAGACGAGATTATATCGTCATCATTGTGGTAATGAGAACAATAAGTATTCTCAAAATAATCCTTCACTATGTGAAAGTAATATTTGCCATTGATTTGACATGAGATTTTGTAAAGCACAAATAGATGATTATGGTCCATTCATGATTTAAATGTGACAACATGTGATTTATGAATACATATTTATTTTTCAAAGAATATGAATGTACTAGTGGTAGTGAATATACCGCACTCACCTCTAGAAGGAAGTTTGAGATGGTATAAGAAAATAATGTCATTATTATGGCATGAATGGTCACTGGTCATGTACCTATTGTACTCCAAACTATTTTGGCATTGTGATTATTAAAAGACAACAGTAATGCAAGAAACATATCCTGCATAATAATTTTGACCATAACCATAATGGTATAACTTTTTCTTTGAAAGAGATATTCACCATATGGATGTTGATGAATATATAGTAGTACCAAATTAATTAAGAGCTCTGGAAGAGCCAATTATTACTATTTTGAAGAAACACAATTGATTACCAATAACATATTGTGTTGTAGTAAGTCTCAAAGAAACTTATTCAGTTTCCAAAGTATATGCGAAAGCGGCTGATTATATTGAGACCATAAATAAAGAAAATATTTAATATCTTCTATTACTACAACTTGTAGCTGGGTAATATGTATATGAAAAGCTACCCGCTTTATTCTCCAGTTTGCACTACACAAATAAAAAAATACCACAATAAAGTAGATGTTTATTGATATAAAAACCCATATCATAATAAACTTGGAGTTTATTGATAATTGTACACGTCATGGTGTAAATATGAAGTTTATCAATATTGATAATTTATTCAGCTGGCCTAATTGGTATAGCCATATCAATTTAAGTATGATGTGCAAAAATAATAGAGAATTCACATGGGTAATGTAACGACCCGACCCGTAGTCTCAGGTATTTCCGCCCCGTTTTCCCCGTCTTATGCTTCTATATGTTTCATTACATGTGTTTGGTGAATTTGAAGTAATTCGGATAGAGTTTGGTTGGAAATGAGACACTTAGTCTCTTTTAAGAAGACTTAAGTTGGAAAAGTCAACCGGATATTGACTTATGAGTTAGAGTGATCGGAATTTAATTCCGATGGTTCGGTTAGCTCCGAAAGATGATTTAAGGCTTAGGAGCGCATCGGAAGTAATTTTGGAGGTCCGGTGAAGAAGTTAGCCTATTTTGGCGAAGTTGGAATTTTGGCGAAATCCTGTTGATAGGTGAGATTTTGATTCGGGAGTCGGAATGGAATTCTGAGAGTTGCAGTAGCTTCTTCAAGTGATTTTGGACATGTCTGCAAATTTTCAGGTCATTCGGACGTCGTTTGGTTGGATTTTTGATCGAATGTGCAATTCGGAAGTTTTAAGAAAATTTAGACTTTGATTTGATTATAAATGAGGATTTTGATGTTAACGATAGCATTTTTATGATTCGAGCAAGTTTGAATAATGTATTAGATCATGTCTGTGCTTTTGGTTGAGGTCCCGGGGGCCTCAGGATGATTTCGGATGGTTAAACAGGAATTTTTGAAGTTGTAGCAGGTCTGTCAGCTGAAGCTTCTGATATTTCCGCATCTGCGGAAAAAGGACCGCAGGAGCGGTCCCGCAGATGCGGCGGATTGATCGCAAAAGCAGTCCGGAGGAAGGGCTGGGATTTCCGCAAAAGCGGAAGAATTCCGCAGGAGCGGACACCGCATAAGCGGTGTTTGACCGCATAAGCGGTCCTGGATTTTTATGTTGAGACCGCATAAGCGGTCGAGGTAACTGCAGAAGCGGAATGTTGAGGTCCACAGAAGCGGACATCTGGGCACAAAAGCGGAAGGCCTAGGATTTAATGAAAACCGCATAAGCGGTCAAATAGCCGCAGAAGCGGTCCCGCATAAGCGGTAGCGGAACCGCAGAAGCGAAAATTGCTGGAGGGATTTAATGAGTCAGTGTTCATGAATTGGAAGGGGAGGAAACATTTTTTTTACTTTGGGGAGAGGCGATTTTTGGGCGATTTTGAAGAGGCTTCGAAGGGGAATCATCAGGTATGTATATTTGGACTTGGTTTATGTTATTATAGTGTAGAAACATGAATTAATCACAGAAATTATAGCTAAATTGTAAGAAATTAGGGCTTGGAGCAAAGATTCTAAATTTGGGAGTTGAAGGGCCAATTGTGGTCTGATTTGGGTGTTCTTGGTATGTATGGACTCGTGGCGAGATAAGAAATATGTGGATGTAAGTTTTGTAATTTTTTGGGTTGTGGGCTCGGGGCTCGGGTTTTGCTAGTTTTGAGATTTTTGTTATATTTCGATTTCTTTCGATTGGGTGTTGTTCCATTAGCCTATTATGATATATTCGCTCTATTTTTGGCTAGTTTCGACGCGCGTGGAGGCCAATTTGAGGGGCAAAGGCATCGCGAGCGAGGAATTCCACCGGTTCGAGGTGAGTAATACTTGGGAATGATATCCTGAGGGTTTGAAACCCCGGATTTGCACATCTTAGTATTGTATTGTGGTGACTTGCACGCTGGACCTGAGCGTGAGGTAGAGCATCGTTGGGGATCGTGACTTGGTCTGTCCCGGTTATTGGCATTTACCGCGTATTTGCAAATTATTTGTTGTTTTCATTATAATTTGGGCTCATTGCCATACTTGGGGCTTATTGCCGATTGTTTGAACTCTTTATGAATTATCATCACTGTTTTCCCTCACTGTTTGAAATACTATTTGAACTCAGTCCGTGTGATTTATGTTGATTTATGAACTC
>MU704533.1:25941-53679 GCA_026770625.1 Nicotiana glauca
AGATTAATTCTTACTCAGCTTCATACTTTAATTAGTATACTCATGTGACATGTGTTTATATGACTCACTGATCTTTTACAAAGATTTTTTCTATTATGGCATTTGAGGTATGTTCAAGAGAGTTCTACATGAAGAACCTGGTTCATCAGTATGGGTTCATATGAAAGCTAAGGTTTGTTTTCTATACTCCGCACAATTAGAAAGATTAATAATTCAATCATGAGCAGAAGTCCTATTATTGTTCAATTCCTAGAAAATTCTATTCGTTAGGATTGAACCAGTTCCGTCCTCGTAGAACTCTAAACCATAAATATTGCCTAAAATCTAGGGAAGCCAAATCGATCATTCAAAATCTGGAATTTCAGGTTGATTAGACCTCTAATCGACCACTGCAAAAGGCTGTCGTTACTTATTAAATGTATAATTTCCTTTAAATACACATCATTTCTCCAGCCTTCATCATAACTCTAAACCGTCAAAAATTCTTTGTCATCTTCACTTACCCTCTTCTCTAAAATTCCCAAATTCTCTTAAGAAATCAACGATCATGTCTAACCCACAAGACAACCCTGGAACTCCTTCACCACCATCTCCCTCAAATTCATCCTCAACCACTCCACCCAGTGCATCTCCAAAACCTAGACTACGAAGGGTAAAAATGTTGGCTAGAAAGACTGTAGCATTTGGTGCTCTGAGGAAGGCTTTAAATGAAAGGTTGAAAGAAAGCAAAGTGAAAGCAAGCAAAGCTCAAAAATCTAACTCCAGATCTGACTCTGAATCCTATCAATCTACTACTGAGGGGGAAGGACATGGGTCTTCTGACTCTGAAAAGACTCAAGAATCTCCTTCCAAGGTAAGTTCATCTGTAATTGAAAACCTAGAGACTAGGTTTGTTCTAGTTGGACCCATTAGGGATGTTGAGTTGCCTGAGATACGTAGGAGTGAAGGTAAAAAGAATTTAGAAAAAAAATGAGAGAGAGGGTGCATGTGGTGAAGAGAGTGGAATTGGGAAAATAGTAGTGCCTGCTATTTGTGGTGTTGAACATGAAAGGGTAGAAGAGAATGGCATGAAGTCAGGGGGAAGTGGTTCTGGGGAAGCTGCTGAGGGATTAGTTCATCTGAGCACACAAAGAGATGAACGTGTTTCATCTATGAACAGACTCTAGAAGACTTGCTGAAGAAGGTTGGGGCAAGTTATGACCCAAAGAAATGCAGAACTCTCACAACAAAAAACCCCAATGTTCCTAAGCCTTCCAAGAAAAGAAAGGTCGCATCCCCAACACCTGTTGCCTCTTCATTACCAAAGGGTAGAGCCATAAGAAGCAGGGTGAAACAGAGTTAAGCTGAGTTACAAAAGGCTTTGGCTGCAAGTAAGAAAAAAATGGATAAAGGAAAGGGAAAGATTTTAGAATCCTCAGAGGCTATTGAGGAAGAGGAGATGGAACTGGTCCATCAAGAAAGAGGTACATTAGTGGAGATTTTTACTCAGAGCCCAAAAAGCCCAAGAATTCCTCTAAGAAGTCTTCCTCTATGTCTGAGGTTTTTGAACCTTCACTAGCAAAGAGGACAAGATTTGCAGTGAAAAACAAACAATCAAGAATTTTTGATGATGAATAATGGAGTGGAGAAGTAGAAGAAAATAATTCTGAGAGGGAACAGGACAGGTTCGCCATGTTTGGTAGAAGAAATTTTTTGAAGGGTAGATTGTTGAAGGACCTGGTGGAACCAGGAATGATGAGGTTGGTGGATGCTTTAGCTGCTTAGGGGTGGAAAGACATGGTTCTTCATATGGATGGTAGGCTAGCGTGGAATGACCTGATTGAATTTATAGCAAATGTTGTGGTCAAGGAAGGTATTGTTAAAATCCTGGTGAAAGGAGTCTAAGTGCAGTTTGATGCACAGAAACTGGGAGAGATCCTGGACATACCCTCTGAAGGGTTTGATGATTATATAAGGCAAAAGTGGCCCTGCCTAGACTCCCTCCCTACTGTCCTTGAAATCACCAAGAGGTTTTGTGATCAGAAAAAGTGAATGAAGCTAGGGCTGTGCAGAAAAGTGAAATGAGGCATAAGCACAATGTTGTGTTCGAATTTGTCAACAAGTGCTTATTGCCTAGACAGGAGAGAAGGTACTCTACTAACTACATGGATCTGGTCCTTATGGAGTGCTTGGAGAGAGGAAAGCAAATTAATTGTCCTGCTTTTATTATCAAGCTGCTAGACAGGGTCATAAAGGGCTCCAAGGCTCATGCTACTCCATATGGCTTTATTCTAACCACAATTCTGGACAGGCTGAATGTGCCTCTGAAGAAATGGGAAATGGCCTCGAGCAAGGAACATTTTGGCATTAATAATTTCCTTGCTTGTGGCTATCCATTCAATGCCATCCCAAATGAACCTGGTTCATCCCAGAAGACACCCATCAACAACAAGGTTAGGAGTCTTGACTAACAACGAGGCCTAATATGAAGTTGTCATTGCAGGATTGAAATTAGACCTCAAATATGGCGCTCGACGACTCATCCTCCATTGTGATTCTCAACTCATGGTGAACCAAGTCACCGGGACTTTCCAAATCAAAGAACAGAGACTACAAAAGTACCAGTCAAAAATTCATAAACTGCTGCCAGATTTTGGTGAATGCCACATCGACCAAATACCTAGGGCACAAAATATCAAAGCAGATGGCCTCTCCAAGTTAGCGGCAGCCAACAAAAATATCAACAAAGAAAACGTGGTCACCCTTCTCCATTCCGCAATAGACCAAGTCGAGGTACATTCTGTAAACCTAACTTGGGACTGGCACAACCGTCTCGTAACATATTTACAGGATAGAATGCTCCCATGAGATAAGAAAGAAGCTAAAAAGCTTTGATACAGGCAGCCATATACAACCTCATAAATTGTGATCTCTACAAAAGAACGTTCGGCAGCCCCATGGGCAAATGTCTTGGTCCAAATCAGACAAGCGAGTACTGGAAGAGGTACATGAGGGGCAGTACAGTGCCCATACGGGAAACTTCTCCCTCGTCTGATGCCTCTTCCGTGCCGGATATTAATTACCCACCATGAAAAAAGAAGCTGCAGACTATGTCAGAAAGTGTGAATAGTGTGAAAAGTATGCTTCTATGATACACCAAGCAAGGAACTCTTACATTCCGTCACTTCGCCATGGCCATTCATAAAGTGGGGGATGGATATTGTCGAACCCCTCCCAGCAGGACGAGGTAAGGTACATTTCCTTCTGGTTTTAACTGATTACTTTTCTAAATGGGTGGAAGCAGGTGCATACACTCAAATACGTGAGCAAGAGGTCATCGCGTTCATATGGAAAAATATAATATGTCACTTTGGCATCCTCAAAGAAATCAGTTATGACAACAGACCTCAGTTCATCGGAAAGAAAACGACCGAGTTTTTCAAAAAATGGCAGATCAAACGAATACTCTCCACACCATACCATCTTGTCGGCAATGGTCAAGACGAATCCTCCAATAAACTAATACTGAATATATTGAAAAAGAAGCTCGAGGACGCCAAAGGGCTATGGACTAAACTACTACCAGAAGTATTATGGGCATACCGCACTATACCAAAAACCAGCACAGGCGAGACGCCATATTCACTAGTCTACGGGACTGACGCAGTTAGACCTATCGAGGTTGGAGAGCCTAAGTTGAGATACTCTAATGAGAGCAGACCAAACAACGATGAAAGTAGGCTACAAGATCTAGACGAAGTCGAAGAACGAAGAGACATGGACCACATAAGAATGGTAGCCCAAAAATAACAAGTATAAAGCTATTACAACAAGAAGGCCAAAGTGCAACCACTCAAGGTCAGAGATTATGTCCTCAAAGCTAAAACACAAGCAGCGAAAGACCCTAATGAGAGAAAATTGGGAACAAACTGGGATGGACCATACAAAATCACGGCGGCAGCAAACAAATGAGCATTCCAGTTAGAGACAATGGAGGGAAAACTACTCCAAAACAATTGGAATGTCACCCATCTCAAATACTTCCACTTTTGAGAGGAGACACCACCCAAGTCGTACTTTTTTCCCTCATCTGGGTTTTGACCCAATCAGATTTTCTCGGTGAGGTTTTTAATGAGGTGGCTAGGGGAACGTCTCGAGGTTTGAAGTATTATTCATTACCCCGCCCATCAATGTGGTCTTCGGACCGAAGTACTGAAGGGACTAGATATAGATAATCAAATCTCCATTGTATGTATAGAGTCGACATGTGATTCCTACAAGCATATAATTAAATCTCCATTGTTTGAATAAAGTCGACATGTATATTACTACGAGAATATGATCAAACCTCCAATGTGAACATCCCAATGGCCAAGGCCATTGATAAAAATATGAGTTCGGCCTCGTTCGAACTACGACGGTTTCACGACCCAAATCCCAAACCCGGTCGTTATGGCGCCTCTCGTGAAGACAAGGCCAGCCAACAAAACAAACGCTTCCTTTTAATAGTTATTTAACATTTATAAAACTAAAACATGATTAGCATAATCAGGAATGTGCAGCCAAGGATACTAAAATAGCTAGGCTCAAGGCACGTGTGGTTGAAGTGGAAGCTGAGAGGGATGGTCCCAGATATGAGCTTGCTAAAAGAAAAGGAGAAGAATGATGGAATTCTTCAGAACATATTGAATCTTCTCTAAACCCAATCCCAACCCTCTAGTTCCTCAAAGAGTTAGGACTCCTAGATCCTGTCTTCTAAACTTGTTTAGTACCCCCAGTGACCCAGATTAGGGATTTTTCTATCTTTGTGCTTTTTTCTCATGGTCTAAATATTTTTCTTTCTTTTTTGTGGATTGTAGGTGGCAACATATCTCTATCAATGATAACTACTATTTTGCTCTTGTCCAGTGATTAATTTGTCCTTGATAATTTAAATATGTTTGTTTGATTACTGATGATTGCACCATGATTGCACTTGCAGTTGGCCCAATGGCCATGAGTACTTATTAAAATCTGGAAATCAAACTTTGTATGCAACTTTTCGATGATGCCAAAAGGGGGAAGAGACATTGTGCTTTACATAAGTGATGTTTATAACCTAATTAACCTGGTCCTTGATGATAAGTAAATTTTCTAAGTTTAGTATTGATTGTTAAGCTGAGTTCTTATAGATTCTAAATTAGCAAAAAGCACAAAGTTTGTCATCATCAAAAAGGGGAAATTTGTTGTCCCAAGAACAGGTGAAGTTTTGAAGAATGACAAAAGAACTCAGTCATGGACCAGGTCCATCTTGTGAAGCACAGTCATGATCAACCTATACATGTGAGATGCACGTGAAGGAGATAAGTCCTACTGATCAAGCAACAATATCTCCTGATCTGATAAAAAGGGTTGCATATTGGATAAGGAGAGAAAGTCTCCTTATACGAAGAGAACACAATCCAGGATAAACATAGTGTTAGAGTTTGATATCATCATGAACTCTTCTGCGATAGAAGAATAGCAATTGAGTCCCAATCAAACTCTTATTACTAACATATTAAATAACAGTGATTGTTTTCTTTTACAGGGATTGCACATACGCAAAAGTTAAACTAAATTGAGAGCAAAAGAGCAAGGCGATTTTGCAAGCAATTTATGTGAGATTTGAGTGTGCACTTTTGAAGCTATTTGAACGAGATAGAAGAACTGGTTCCATTGTGTCTATCTTTTATTCTAGTACAATTGTAGTAGGTGATTTATAATTGTTCCTTTCAGCTTTCATAGAAGCAATTGTATTAGGTACCCAGAGTTCTCAAGATAGAGTTAACTTGAAGTTCTTGCAGTAGTTGAGGTTGTAGACCACAACGGGATTAGAGTTAATACTTAGGCTTACAAAGAATTTTTGGAAATGCTGTTTTGGCTCAAAGATTTTAGTGTAAGTTTGGGAAAATCCTACTGAGTAGTAGGTCATGGTTTTTTCACCTTTTGAGCCAGGTATTTTCCACATAAAAATCTTTGTGTTCTTTACTTTCAGTATTTATTTTTCCGCAAATAGTAGTAGTTGGAACACCTAGAAGAACAAGGTTCTTCTATAGAGTAGTTAAGCAAAAATTGGGTACCACACAAATCACCCCCCTCTTGTGTGCCATTGATGCTTAAAATATCATATTCTATTGTAATTCATCCCAAAATCAATAATAATTCTCTCTCCCTACTTTTCTCTGCAATATTATTCTTCTTCTTTTATTGCTTCATAACAAATAGTTAACACTGTTAATTCTATATTAGTTTGGCAAAAGTACGGAGCAATAGAAATTTGAGAACAAATAGCAAAGACAAGAAAATGTGGAAGATTGAGGTCTAATATTGTTTGACTCAAAAGATATTGAAACATTTTGAATAAATCAATCAAAGAAAATGAAGAGGTAAATCTTAGATAAGTATAATAATCTCCAGAACGAAAGATAGATAAGGAGAATAAGGATAATAGGGATTCTTTATCTATCCATGCCAACAAATCTTTAACAACAAATCTTCTCACTCATTTATGTAAGTAAATTTACAGCAAGTATTATGGATCATCCAAGAAGTCTCCCTTTACAAAGTTGTTGTTCGCTATATATATAAGGAGAGAAACCCTTCTAAACTGTAAGAGACAAGTTATAAGGAATATTCCTAATATCCCCTAATATGTCGTACTATTACATGGGTCGTATAATATCTTGTTTACCTTAAGATCGTCCCCCGCAGGACATCGAGTTACGAGGACCTCGTTGTTTGTTATACTCATCGACGATCGTGATTGTTCAAATTTGGACCCATATAGTTAGTCCCTCCGCTTGTCGAGGTTGCAACTTGGTGCGTCCTCAATAAGCGGACACTATGCGTTCCTACGGAGAAATTTAATCTTTCGAGGCATTACGACATGGCTAATGAGGGATGGTCAGCGTGGTTAGCCGAACACCAGGTAATGCATTTTACCAAGAAATTATGTCATCTTCACGTGCGTCATCATTATGCGTGTTTTCGAGACAGGAGTTGATGGCTTGTTGCTTCAATTTTGGTGCCACTCTATGACCTTCCGCTTCAATTCTGACGCCACTCTGTGACCTTTCGCTTTGATTCTGGCGCCACCCAATCCTATAAATAGGTGGAGGGTTTGTTTTTTCAAAAGTTCTTGGCCATTTCATTTCTGATTACCCATAACTTATTTCTCTGAGCTTGCCCTGACAACCTTCTGCTTCTTCTTCTCACATTCTTCATTCATAACTTCTTCTTCCTCTCTTTTTTCTGTTGTGTCAATATCACTTTTAACTAAAACATGACAAGATCACATCGATCTCGTAAAGTTATTCCTGAGGCCGCCGCATTATCCATGGTCCCCCCCTTCGGGCGGTGAAGATACAGTGGTTGAAGAGGGTGATAGTCTTCATACGGTGGAGGAGTTACTGCCGAGACACCCCATGTCTCGAAGTGACTTCCTCAAAGATCCTCCTTCTACTCCTAACCCCGTACTATCTAAGATGGAGCAAGTTCACATCGATGCTCTTCGTGCAAAGTATGACATTCCCTCTCATATTGACATGGTTCCAGTAAGGAGAGATTTTGTAGAGGTCCATAGACCTGGGTACTGCACTTTCTACGAGTACCCTTTTGTGATTGGCTATACTTTTCCCCTCCCCCCATCAGAGGAAGAGTTTTGTAGGTTTTACCAAGTTTGCCTGGCACAACTTTCGCCGTATACGCTCAAGATGCTTCTATTGTTGACCAAGTATGCGAGTTGGCGGAATGTGATATTTTTATCCACCACCTTTTGCACCTGTTCTCGCCCAGCTTCCACAGGGGTACCATAGTGCATTTGAGGCACCGTAGCACAAAAAGGGCTGGTGGTTGGGACAGACGATTGAGCAAGTCACAAGTTTTGACACAAGTACTTCTTTGTCAAGACTGAACATATCGTTTATGACTCCGCCAGGTTCCTAGAATGATGGAATGAGACTCGTAAATGTCGCCACTCATTTTAATCTTCCTTCATCTATATTTATTATAAAGTTTGTTTGCTTCTTGTTTGCAGCTATGGGACGTTCGCCCCGCCCTATTGCTGGTATAAAGGATTGGGTAGCCCGTCTGTTGCCCCATGCAGTAGAAACTCGAGATTGGCCTGCCTTCATAAAATGTTATGGCCCTAAAGTTCCACCTGGTAAATGTTTTCCCCTTACCACTTCGTTGGTTATATATCGTCTATTGATACGACTCTTCGTAACGGTAGGTCGAGGAGCTTCCAGGTGTAGGGCACCAGTCCCTGCATTGTGATAGGCCTTCGCTGCCGTGGGAATGCAGTTTACTTTGAATGAGTCTGTTCAAGAGGGTCATCCTTAACCAATTAAAGTAGAAGGTCCCTCTTGGGTCATAGTCGTAAGGGATGAGGCTTTTTCAGTACTGACCCCGCACCTCTTGGATGAATCCTCCAACGGGGATGAGCCTTTGTCAAGAAAAAAGAGGAGAATGGAGCTTGTAAGGATGTGGTCGTGGATGCTAATAGAAGTAGGGCGTCACAGACGGCACCTGTACCCACATTTATGGCCGACGCCATTTTATCGGGGAGATCTCCCCAAACGGAAGGAATTTACCAATGAGCCAGATTCATACGCTCCACTGAGGGCGGCGCAACGTCCAACGTTGGGGGATGTCGTGTCAAGGGAAAAGGCTCATGTTCAGATGTCGATCCGGAGGACGTTAATGATTTCATAGGTCGCCATACTCATATGGAGGTCAGAGCAAAAGGGTCTGATCGTCACACAGTCATCCCGTGGGACTATAACTTGTTGTTGAACTACGAGCAAGTGGCAGCTGTTTTAGCTCCTCTATGTGCTGCCCCTAAAAATGAGGTTCTTAAGGCGATGAGTGACATGGAGTTGTCTCAGAATGTCGTCGGCATGGTCTTACGGGTATGTGCCTTTCTTTTCCTTTTCATCGTTGGGATTGTGTGGCGATTGTTGACCTATATTTTTGTTTTTAACTTCTCCTTTTCTTTTGTGCCAGACCTTCATTATGGAGATCGAGCATGAACATCGGGAAAGGAAGAGGACGGCCATCTACGGGAAGATGTCTTCCAAGTATCAACAATATCGTGCTAAGCACCGTACGATGACCGATATTTATAATCATGACCCTGAATTTTAGTTGTTCCGTGAAGGGCTCAAGAAGAGGGAGGAACAACTAGTGCACAAGGCCGAAGAGCTGAAGGAGCGGGATGAGGAGCTTATGAAGGTTGTCGCCCGCAATAGTGAACTCGAGGCCTCCCTTAAGGTGAAGGAGGATGAGCTTGAGTTAAGCAGGGGATGATGGCCGAGAATGCCAAATTACAAGCAAATGTGTCCAGTTTGACCACTGAATTGAGTACGAAGGAGGTGGAGTTTGAGGGGCTTAAGGGCGAGCTGAACATCGGTGCTGATAAGCTGGCGGCAGCTATTTCTAGACCGGTGTCCTTGGAGAATGCCCTCCATGTTTGTAGGTCGGAGATAATTAAGGAGAAGGAGGCCTCTAAGATTAAGGTCACAGGGCTTGAATGGTGTGTTAAATAGTTGGAGGCGGAGCTATCTGCGTTAAATGGATAAGTGGCCTCGCTGAGAGTGGAGGATGCAAGTCGACGCTTGCAACCTTCTATGTCTCATGCCTCGGCCGATCCGGTCATGCCTCGTTGCTTATATGAGTTGTGGGTCCATGATGAGGCCTGACTTGATGTGTATAAGGCTCTTCATACTGGGGGGAGGGTAACTGAAGCAGAGCTCCAAGTCATGCATATTAAAGCTCGGGCAGCTCGGGAGGCGTGAAAGTACGACCCTCTTACTCCTGACGGGGATGAAATCAACTCCAATGATGTGAATCGTCTTACTTTTGACTCTTGGTATGAATATGCATACCCAACCAGGGATAACATATAACCTTTTGTTTGTACTTACTTTTTGTTTTTGGGACTTTTGTAAGGGGCGTGCTTGAGCTCGTTGTAAAGATAGGTGTAAGTAATGTTTTGATGTAATGTAGAATTCATTTTGTTTATTTGTGATTATTTTGCAATATATGTGGCATCCAGGGTACCTGTCGAACTATTAAGATGATTTAGCTTTTGGATAAGACTGGTTCCTTTTTCTTTTAGCGATAGCTTTAGCCTCTGGGATGCTACTTTCGAATGATCGTCGAAGTGGGATCCCACCGTAGTTCGAATAAGGTTGAACTCATATTTTTGTCGATGGCCTGGGCCATTGGGATATTGCTTCGAACTGTCGTTGAAGTAGGATCCCGTCGTAGTTCGAACGAGGTCGAACTCATATTTTTGTCGATGGCCTTGGCCATTAAATGTTGCTTCGAACTGTCATCGAAGTAGGATCCCGTGTCGTTTGAACGAGATCAAACTCATATTTTTGTCGATGGCATTGGCCATTGCGATGTTGCTTCGAACTGTCATCGAAGTAGGATCCCGTCGTAGTTCGAATGAGGTCGAACTCATATTATTTTCGATAGCCTTGGCCATTGGGATGTTGCTTTGAACTGTCATCGAAGTAGGATCCCATCATAATTCGAACGAGGTCGAACTCATATTTTTGCCTATAGCCTTGGCCATGGGATGTTACTTCAAACTGTCATCGAAGTCGGATCCTATCGTAGTTCGAACGAGGTCGAACTTATATTTTTGTCGATGACCTTGGCCGTTGGGATATTGCTTTGAACTGTCATTGATATAGGATCCTGTCATAGTTCGAACGAGGTCGAACTCATATTTTTGTCGATGGCCTTTGACATAGGGATGTTGCTTCAAACTGTCGTCGAAGTAGGATCGTAGTTCAAACGAGGTCGAACTCATATTTTTGTAGATGGCCTTGGCCATTGGGATGTTGCTTTGAACTATTGTCGAAGTAGGATCTCGTTATACTTTGAACGAGGCCGAACTCATATTTTTGTTGATGGACTTGGCCACTGGGATGTTGCTTCGAACTGTCATCAAAGTAGGATCCCGTCTGTGATGACCCGACCCGTCGTCACGTGAGTTACCGCCCCGTTTTCCCCATCTTAAGTTTCTCTATGCTTCATTATCATTATTTGAGGTGATCGAGTCGATTTGGATTGGTTTTAGTAGGAAATGAGACACTTAGTCTCTTTAAGGGAGGTTTGTTTTAGAAAAGTCAAACAGACATTAACTTATATGTTAGAGGGCTCAGATTTGAATTCTGATGATTCGGTTAGCTTCGGGGGATGATTTGTGACTTAGGAGTGTGATCGGAAGTAATTTTGGAGGTCCGGTGTAGAATTATGCTTGAATTGGCGAAGTTAGTATTTTGGCGAATTCCGGTTGATAGGTGAGATTTTGATCTAAGTGTCGGAATGGAATTCCGAGAGTTGTTATAGCTTCGTTGGGTGATTTTGGGTATGTGTGCAAATTTTTAGGTCATTCGGACATCGTTTGGTCGGGTTTTTGATTGAATGCGCATTTTCGAAGTTTTGAAGAAGCTTAGGCTTGAATCCGATGAAATTTGACGGTTTTAGTGTTGTTGGATGTGTTTTTATGATTGGAACAAGTTTGAATAACGATATAGGGTGTATTGATATTTTTGGTTGAGGTCCCTGGGGGCCTCGGGGTGATTTCGGATGGCTAACGAGATGAAATTTGGAGTTTGGAGACTGCTGAAGGGTTCTGGTATCTGGCATTTTCGCTTCTGCGGAAATGGACCGCAAAAGCGGTTCCGAAGAAGCGAAAGTGAAGTCGTAGAAGCGGAATGTGGAGATTGGGCAGCTTCCGCAGAAGCGGACGTTTGGACCGCCTAAGCGGTATCGCTTTTGCGAAAAATGGACCGCAGAAGCGGTCCTGAGCAAAATGAAGGAAACCGCAGAAGCGGAAGTCGCATAAGCGATATTTTTCCGCAGAAGCGGAATTCGCAGAAGCGACATTTGTATCGCAGAAGCGGAAATTGGCCTGGGCAGAAAGGTTAAGTTCTGGAAATGGGACTTCGTTCCCATTTCCCATTTTTGACGATTTGGAGCTCGGTTAAGGTGATTTTTGGTCCGATTTTCATATAGAACAACGAGGTAAGTATTCTTAACTAAATTTTGGTTGTATAACTTGAATCTATTACGAGTTTTAGCGTTTAATCTGAGAATTTTGTTGGAAAAGGGTAGAAAACCCTCTTGGATAGAATCAAGGATTTGAGGGCCAAAATGATATGGGAATTGAATGATTTTTACATGGTTAGACTCGTGGCGAGATAAGGAAGCCGGCGATGTTAATTTTATAATTTTTCAAGACGTGGTCCCGGGGCTCGGGTTTTGCAAATTTCGTGAATTTTGATATTTTCGATTGTTTTCGATTGAGTAGTGTCCCATTTGCATATTGTGATGTATTCGCTCTGATTTTGGATAGATTTGACGCGCGTGGAGGTCGGTTTGCGGGGCAAAGGCGTCAAGAGCTAGAGATTTCACCGGTTCGAGGTGAGTAATACTTGTAAATGATATCCTGAGGGTTTGAAACCCCGGATTTGCACATCATAGTGCTGTATTGAGGTGACTTGCACATCGGATATAAGCGTGGGGTAGAGCACCATTGGGGATTGTGACTTGGTCCGTCCCGGTTGTTGATTTTTACTGCGTATTTGACTGAAACTACTTGTTATCATCATAATTTGGGTTGATTTCCATGTTTGGGTTTCGTGCCAACTATGTGAATCCTTCGGGGATTGATATTATTGTTTTAGCATATCTTGCATATCATTTGGTTTCAGTCCAAGGCTTTAAATACTATTTTGCAAACTCAGCCATACTTCTAAGTTTTGAAACCTCAAATGATATTTCGGGCTGAGAACTACTGTTTTACAAATGCCCAAGGGGCTTATGTTGATTTCTAGACTGAGCATGGATCGGGTTGCACGCCGCAGCAGTATTATATTGATTATGGGTGGCTCGGGCTGCACGCCGCAGTGGTGTTACATTGATATTGAGGCCGAGTGCCTGGATGATTATACTGATATTGATGTGAGGCTGAGAGCCTAGATTTGATTCCACGAGATGGCTTGTTATTGCGCTTGGGCAGTAGGAGCCCCTCCGGAGTCTGTACACACCCCCAGTGAGCGCCGTCGATGATAAATAAATGGAGCGGGCTGCACGCCGCATCGGGTACTAGAGTGTACCGTAATATGCATTGCATTGCACTAATGCATTTGTTCTTATTTTGTAATGTTGTCATGACATTCAACACTCATATCATTGGCATCCATGATATTTCGGGCTGAGAACTACTGTTTTACAATGCCCAAGGGGCTTATGTTGATTTCTGGACTGAGCATGGATCGGGCTGCGCGCCGCAGCAGTATTATATTGATCATGGGTGGCTCGGGCTGCGCGCTGCGGCGGTGTTACATTGATATTGAGGCCGAGTGCTTGGATGATTATACTGATATTGATATGAGGCTTAGAGCCTAGATTTGATGCCACGAGATGGCTTGTTATTGTGCTTGGGCTGTAGGAGCCCCTCCGGAGTCTGTACACACCCCAGTGAGCGTCGTCGATGATAAATAAATGAAGCGGGCTGCACGCCGCAGCGGGTACTAGAGTGTACCGTCATATGCATTGCATTTCACTCATGCATTTGTTCTTATTTTGTAATGTTATCATGACATTCAGCACTCATATCATTGGCATCCATGCTATTTCTTGCACTGTTTACCAGATACCCTGGTGTTATTTATTAATGGAGTGTTGTGCCCGAGAGGCCGATGTGTTACTTTGTGAGTTGGGAGTGTGCCCGAGAGGCTGATGTTGTACTTTGTGAGTTGGGAGTGAGCTCGAGAGGCTGATGTTGTACTTTGTGAGTTGGGAGTGAGCCCGCAGGGCTGATACTGTACTGAGAGGTTGATATTGAGCCCGAGGGGCAGATTTCTGATTATTTCCTACTTCTTTTTGAAGTTATTTTCACAACTGTTGAAAAGGAATATTTTAAAAAGAGGTTTTCACTGAGCCCAGATGTTTTCCAAAGGATTTCACGGTTTTACTGTTCTTCTCAAAAAGGGTTGTTCTGTTCTATATAGCATGATGGAGTGCCTTACGTGATTTCTTGCTTCCATCTATTATTTACTTTTATTATTCACTGAGTTGGAGTACTCACTTTACTCCCTGTACCTCGTGTGCAGATGCAGGTACTTGACCACCCGGTAGCGGGTTTTAAGCTATTTGAAGATTTGTTCTCATGGCTGAGCCAGGTGACCGCTAGCGTCCGCGGCACCAGATCTTCTTCTTTATTTTATGTTGTTCCTGTTACTTTCAGACTTTTTTCCTATTTCCGGACTTGTAGTACTTTAGTGAACTCTGTAGTAGCTCATGACTAGTGACACCCGATGTCGGGCTGTGACGGGATGGTTCCCTATTGTTAATTACTTCACCTATAGAAACCTCAAGGATGAGTTCCAGTCCCAATCCTGATGTATTAGATGCACCGTCAGTGTAGAGGATCCAGAGGTCGGAATGTGTGGAAGCGCACAATGCCTCCTTCTCTTCTTCAAGTAAATATTTCCGCGCTGAAATCAGCAACGAAATCGGCGAGCACCTGCGACTTAATTGCAATTCACGGTTGGTATGTTATGTCATGCTCGCTTAATTCTATGGCCCATTTGGCCAATCTACCCGATAATTCGGGTTTGTGTAGGATGCCCTTCAGGGGGAAGGTTGTCACCACTTTTATAGGGTGACATTGAAAATATGGTCTAAGCTTTTGTGAACTACGACTAATACCAAAGCTAGTTTTTCAAGGTGATGGTACCTTGTTTCGGCATCGATTAAGGTTTTGCTGATATAGTAAATCAGAGATTGCGTACCTTTGTTTTCGCGGATCAAGACTGCACTTACCGCAACTTCGGAGACTACTAGATACATAAGTAGGCATTCACCTGGGTCTGCCTTGACGAGTAGTGGTGGTGAGGATAGATATGCTTTTAGCTTTCTTAGGGCATCGACGCATTCTGCATTCCATTACAGTCTGTGGTCTTACCTTAGCACATTGAAGAATTTATGACATATATCCGATGATCATGAGATGAACCTCGACGGGGCAGTTATTCGTCCTATTAATTTCTGCACCTGCTTCTTGTTGGTCAATGTCTCTGGTTTCCCTTCGATGGCCCTGAACTGATCCGGGTTGACCTCGATATCCCTTTGTGATACCAGAAAACCAAGGGAACTTTCCTGAGGTTACGCCGAAAGCGCACTTTTCGGGATTCAGTTTCATCCCGTATTGCCTCAATATCTCGAAGGCTTCCTTCAATGGCCAATGTGATCCTCTTTCTTTTTTGACTTAACTAGTATGTCGTTGATGAAAACTTCCATGATCTAACCGAGTTGTTCTTTGAACAACTTGGTGACTAACCTTTGATACATCGCCCCTGCGTTCTTGAGTCCGAACGACATTACCTTGTAGCAGTACGTTCCTCGGTGGGTGATGAAAGTGGTCTTTCTTGGTCTTCTTCAGCCACTAGAATTTGGTTGTAACCAGAGTAAGCATCTAAGAAGCTCAGTAGTTCGTGTCCCGTCATTGCGTCAATGAGCTGGTCGATGTGTGGTAATAAAACGGAATCTTTCGGGCATGCTTTGTTTAGGTCGGTGAAGTCAACACACATCCGCCATTTCCCGTTCTTCTTTTTTACCATAACCACATTGGCGACCCATTGGGGATATTTCAACTCTCGGATGGAACTATTAGCAAGTAATTTATCAACCTTTTAACTGATTGCCTTATTGATGGTGGCGTTGAATTTTCTCCTCATTTGTCGCACTGGCGGGTAAAGAGGATCGATATTCAGCTTGTGCATGGCGATGTCCCTTGGGATTCCCTACATATCTAAATGAGAAAAGGCAAACAAGTCGGCATTGTTAGTTAAGAACTCGTGATATTTACCTTGTTCTAAGAGGTTGTGTCCGATATAAGCCTTTTTACGGTATCAGTGTTGTCCAGTTAGATGGGGTCGAGGTCTTCTATGGTTGTCTTGCAAGCCTCTGCGACATCTGGGTCTTTGATGGCCTCTATTCGTATGTCAAGCTTGATTCCCGATACGGCTGATTGTTATGCTTCCGCACTTGCCCCTTTTAGTTGTTTGGTGTGTGTGCAATCTTGGGCGATCCGATAGCATTCTTGGGCAGTGCGTTGCTCGCCTAGGATGTTGAATATCCCCCACAGGGTCGGAAATTTGATTACTTGATAGAAACTTGACAGAACGGTTTGCATGGCATGTATCCATGGATGCCATATGATGGAGTTGTAGGTTGTTTTCTGGTCCATGACGTGGAACGTCGTATCCAGGGTGACTCTTCCTACCAAAATGAGTAGCGCTATCTCTATGGAGGTTCATTCCACTGCATTATTAAAACATGTTCGTGTTATGCAACATGGTATTATTTTATCCTCGAGCCTCATCTTCATGAGAAATAGTGGGTGAATAATACACGCGCCGTTTCTGTCATCCACCATTATTCTCTTTACGTTGGTATCTGCGATGCGTAAAGCTATAACCAAAGCATCATAGTGAGGGAAAGACAAACCGTTGGTATCCGACTTATCGAAGACGATACTATCTTCGAGGTCGTCATACCGTTTGTGGGCGACTGTCCGCTTGATTTTATGTGTGGTGGTGAATTTCACATGGTTGATTATCGTATCGTCGCTGCTGCCAATGATCATTTGTCTGGTGCAATCTGTTGATGGTAGTTTTGGAGGTCCCTGAGGTTGATCACGTCCACGAGCGAAGTTGGCCCGTCCTCGGTCGCTCGACAGTTCTTTCAGGTATCCTTTGTTATTCTTACCACCCGCGTCGTAAACCTATGCAGTCCTCGATCTTGTGTCCCATTTCTTGATGAAATTCACACAAAACATTTGATCTCCTGGTACTCGGATCCGACTTCATCTTTTGCGGCCATTACACCTTTGTGCCGAGCTTTTCTAGTGCGCACAATATTTTTGAAGGAGAAATACAAAAGTTATGAGCAAATAATAGTGGAGTCATACCTCTTTCATTTTGGGGTGGTGCGGTGTGTCGAGCGTAGTAGTTACAGAGGAGGTGGGTTGGATGTGTGGATGTAGGGTTGGTGCCTTTCTCGGTTAAAACAGGATGGTTGATCCCCGTCGGCCGTCACTGCGGCGATCTCTCCTTGTCTCGGTTTGGATCGATGTTAGCCGCTGGATCGGGCCGTTCAAGTCATCCTTGTCTGCCCTTACTTCGGCACAATAGGCAATGTGGATCTCTTCACATGTGGTGGGGGGATACTTCATGAGTCTACTTAGCAACTTTTTGATTGCTTTTGACCCTTTTCTATTTAACCCATTTTGGAAGGCTGCTACCTCCATCCCTTCTGACAAATTTAGTGGGCTCATCCTTATTCTTTTGAATCGGGCTAGCAAATCCCAAAGTCCCTCGCCTGTCGTCTGCCTGACGGCGAAGATATCATTTACCCTGGCCTCTCCCTTTTTTCGCTCCCACGTGAGCGGTGACGAATTTATCTGCCATTTCTTCGAAAGTCGATATCGATCTTGCTAGTAATTGGGAATACCATGTCAATGCTCCCCCCCGTCAGAGTTTCACCAAACTTCTTCAGCAGTACTGACGGCACCTGTTCTTTCGATAGATCCTTACCTTTTACTGTAGTAACGTAATGGATTAAGTGATCCTCCGGGTCCGTGGTGCCATCATATATTTTCAAATATGGCGGCATTTAGAGGGCTTTCAGAATAAATTGGGGAGCTGCCCCTTCGCTATATGGCTGTTAGACGAATCGGCCCACCGCATTTTGGCAGCAACTTTGGAGCGCCCGATATTTTATCAACTCTCTCCTGATGCTCTTTCATTTGGTCGCGAAGTGTTTTGTTCTCGTTTTCCATCTCTTCCATTTTCTTTAAGATGGCCGCAAGTGCATCGTTACCTGCATCAATATTAGTATCGATGTTACTTGTTTGTGGAGTTTTTGGCTCATCGGCGACAACTGCGGTTTTTGCGGGTATTGTGCCTTCGATATCCCTCTGAATGGGCTTCTCGAGCATGTTGCTCAAAGTGTTTGTCAACCATTCTTCTAATAGCCTTTTCATCTCCGGTGGTTTGTCAACCATTCTTCTAATAGCCTTTTCATCGCCGGTGGTGCTTCTCCTACTGCGGATGTTGAGGTTTCCCTCTGGCGCGAGATAGTTAAGCCCTCGTGCGGGGGGGGGGGGGGGGGGGGGGGTGAGATCTCTCCCTCAGGTGTATCACTTGGCGTTGCGTTTTCGTTGTCTTCCCCACCGGCTTCATTGAGGGAATTCAGGAGGTTGTTCGTGACACCTACTATAGCCTTTAGCCTCGCTTCTCCCTTTCCTGCCATTGTTGGCCTTTATGAGGCTTAAAAAGAGGTGACTATTTCTTTCAAGAACCTAGACGAAACTAAGATCTCAGCTATAAAAATTCCCACAGACGGCGCCAAATTGTTTGATTCAAAAGATATCGAAACCTTGTTGAATAAATTAATCAAAGAAAATGAAGGGGTAAATCTTAGCTAAGTATAATAATCTCTAGAATGAAAGATAGATAAGGAGAATAAGGATTCTTTATCTATCTAGACCAACAAATCTTCTCACTCGTTTATGTAAGCAAATTTATAGCAAGTATTATGGATCAGCCAAGAAGTCTCCTTTTACAAAGTTGTTGTTCGCTATATATATAAGGAGCGAAACCCTTTTAAGCTGTAAGAGACAAGTTATAAGGAATATTCCTAATATCCCCTAATGGTTCTGTACTATTACAAGGGTCGTATAATCTCTTGTTTGCCTTAAGATCGTCCCTGCAGGATGTCGAGTTACGAGGACCTCGTCGTTCGTCGTACTCGTCGACAGTCGTGATTGTTCAAATCGGGAACCATACAAATATATTACTTTGTATTTAAATGAAAAATTATATATTAACTTGTAATTAAATTGAGGTAAATAAAGATGAAGAGCAGTATAGATAAGCAAAAATCAGCTTATTTTGAGAAATGCTTTTTTTCAAAAGTATTTTTCTCCAAAGTACTTTTGGTGAAAAGCAATTTGTGTTTGACTAATTAGTTTGAAAAGCACTTCTGAGCATCAATTAGTGTTTGGCCAAGCTTTAAAAAACTACTTCTAAGTGCATTTTTCTCAAAAGTGCTTCTTAAAAAAGTGCTTTTGGAGAGAAACTACTTTTTTCTGCTTCTCCAAAACTGCTTCTGCTTCTCCTCAATTTTTTTTACTTCTAAAAGCTTGGCCAAACACATCAATTTTTGGCCAAAAGTATTTCTGGCAAAAAAAGAAGAAGCACTTTTGGCCAAAAAGAAGCTTGGCCAAACAAGCTATAATAAAAAATAGGGAAACTTACAGAAATGTCCCATATAAGTTTCAACTTACCAACCTCTAGCCAATATTCCAAAAATCGAAACAAACAAGGAATTTTTTTAATGGGTATAGTCGAAATTCATTGAAAACATATAGATAAGTCAATATACAAAATTTGAGGAAGATTGAAGATGATTTGGACTGGTTTTGTATCAAAATTCATAATTAAATCGATGTCAAAAAATTCTTCTGTGACACATGTATCAAACATGTATCACGCATGTATCTCACACACAGATATACATGGATATATATGTGATACACAATCAATACAAATATGATACATATGTGATACACAATGTGATACACGTATCATTTTTTTTCATATTCGGTTTTTACTTCGAATTTCCAATTCAAACCACCTCAAAACTTCACCAAATCATCCCAAAACTGAGATTTAAGCTCCTTAAGATATACCCAATCTATTCTAATACCGCCCACTCAAAAGAAAGTAAAAATTTGATATTTTTTTGCTACAAATAGCTAATTGACCATTTTGGCTAATATTAGTAATATTTTATCAATTGGCCAATTTTTATAATGAACTACTTCTAAATGGACATAGCTGGTAATTTTCCTAAAAAAATTATCTAGATTTTATAAGCTCATTCCCGTATAAGGACGAACAATTTAGAATGGGCTGGTCGGGGCTCTTATGACCCGACCTGGTCGAGTCACACTATCCAAATTTCACATCCTCATCAGTACTTCCAAAGCTCAAAAGTCTCCTCCTTGCAATCTTCAATTAGAAGAGATAAAAGCAAAAATTCGAAAAAAGAAAAATAATGGCCACCTACTTACGGTTGCCCATGGCGTCCTCAGTTCCATGTACTTCATCATCGTCGTCTCCACTAAAACGGCGTGGTTTTAGCGTTCTCTGTGCAGCCAATAGCAATAGCAGCACAAAAATTCCGATGCCTCCCCTGAACCCTAAGGACCCATTTCTAAATAAGCTTGCCTCTGTTGCTGCAAATAATCCAGAAGCTCTCTACACTCGGCCTCAAAATTCGGACATGCCGCCTTTTTTGGATATTTACGACTCCCCTAAGCTCATGGCTACTCCTGCTCAGGTATATAATTTTCTTCTCTTCTATTTTATTGTCGTTAATTATATGTAATATAATTATTAATCAGGTTTCTTTAAGCCTTTGTTGTTGAGCTTGTATTATTTTCTGATTGGTTTTGTTTTGTCTGTGTATATCGCTATTTGAATTAGGTGGAAAGATCAGTATCATATAATGAGCACAGACCGAGGAGACCTCCACCAGACTTACCCTCACTTTTGCTCCATGGTAGAATAGTTTACATTGGCATGCCGGTATGTCATAAGATCTTTTACCAGTTACTTTGTGCTTATTAGTGTCTTCTGCAACATTTTGGCATAAGTAGGTACCTGAAAATAAAGGCTAACATCAGCGGCACGGTTAGCGAAGATTCATATGGCGTGCCCCAACTTGCTTGGATTTGACAAGCAGTTGTTCTTGTGTTTGTTTTGTTGAAGAGAAACATATTCCTGCATTCTTGTAGCTATTCTCATGAAGACTAATGAAATGGTCACTGGACCTTTGTAATTATACTAAAAGAATTAAATTTATCAAAAGTTAATTTCATCTCACTTGAGGATAATACCAAGATCCCCCGTCTATACATGCACTATATTTGTCACAATTATCATCATAGGTTCATTGTTATACGTTCTGGTGACAAGGATAATCATGATTATTGGGTTTCCATCAGACACTGTGGTAAAAGAAAAAAATGAACCATGTAAAAAATCATTTATTGATATTTGCTCGAGGCGACGTGCCAAAGTATGCTTTGATCGTATCATGTCAATGTATGTGTCTTTGCTAGTGTTACTTGGCTTGGAGGTAAAAGTGACCAACTTTATTTGGTGTGTCGAATTGTTTGTAGTAGGCTGACTACCTAAGGTCTATATGCCTCTGATAGCAGGTAAACTTTCTAAACTGGAGAATTCAAAAGTTGTTCTTCAGTTTTATCAGGGCTTCATATTTGATTTATTCAGTTAAGAGCTGAACACTCTGATACATACTTGTTTTGATTATTTGGAGTTTCCATCTGATGTACTACTTCTAGTTTTGCCAAAGTTTGGGCCTGCTGGGATATGTTTTGTGGTGCTTTGGCAATAGAATTTGCAGCCTGAAATATATTGACGTTCACGTTCCTTAATATTTAGTCTGGTTTGCAGCAACTTGTCTTTCAATTTATTATTGCAGTCCGGTAGACGTTCACTTTATTCTTTTAATCTTGCACTAGCACAAATTAATCATGGTTTCTTTCCAGTTGGTGCCAGCAGTCACAGAGTTAGTTGTTGCAGAGTTGATGTACTTACAGTGGATGGATCCTAAAGAGCCAATCTATCTATACATAAACTCTACTGGGACTACCCGTGATGACGGTGAAACAGTGCGTTTCCTTTTTGTGACATACTTAATTAACGCCTCCCCCCCCCCCCCCCCCCCCCCCNCAGTAAAAGCAGTGTGTGTTCTAATCAATTATTTTCCTAGTGGCTGTTACTGTATATGGTTAGATCCTTCATATGATAAGGTGGTTCTACGTGCACTTTGACCAACTTTGAGCTATCAAATGTGTTTTTCTTTAATTTCCTGGACGACGATGATTTAATAACATTTTACAAGGTTATAACGATTGACTCATGGTTTTCCGATTCTTAGGTTAATGGTCGACAATATGAATGAAACACCTTCTTATGATGACGGAATATAACATGTCGTAATTCACTAATGTGTTACCTCAAGGACTGGGGTTTTGACTTACTCAAAAGTTTTGTGCCTCAATCTTTGTGTTGTCTTTTGTTGATCACTACTTCAAAGTTGTCCTATAAAACAGAAAATGAGCAAGGAGTGTTCCATTATATGAGGCAAAAAAAACAAATGGTCACAATTTATAAGGATGGTCCACAATTATGAACTCTTATTGAAGGAAAAATAAATATGTAAGGTGGTTCTAATCAATTATTTTCCTAGTGGCTGTTACTGTATATGGTTAGATCCTTCATACGATAAGGTGGTTCTACGTGCACTTTGACCAATTTTGAGCTATCAAATGTGTTTTTCTTTAATTTCCTGGACGACGATGATTTAATAACATTTTACAAGGTTATAACGATTGACTCATGGTTTTCCGATTCTTAGGTTAATGGTCGACAATATTGAATGAAACACCTTCTTATGATGACGGAATATAACATGTCGTAATTCACTAATGTGTTACCCCAAGGACTGGGGTTTTGACTTGCTCAAAAGTTTTGTGCCTCATGCTTTGTGTTGTCTTTTGTTGATCACCACTTCAAAGTTGTCCTCTAAAACAGAAAATGAGCAAGGAGTGTTCCATTATATGAGGCAAAAAAAAAAAATGGTCACAATTTATAAGGATGGTCCACAATTATGAACTCTTATTGAAGGAAAAATAAATATGTAAAAGAGTAAACTATAGTCACTTGGCCTCAATCTGGTTTGATTTTTATTTTTATACTTGGACGAACAACATACACGAAGTATTGGTGGCTTTCTTGTAATATGTTTTGTGTAAATAGGAATGGATAATTGTCTCTCTATTTCTGAAAGGTTTCAAAATTGCAACCATGATGGACGGGAACATGTAGTTACTTGTGTTGTATCTTAATTAATCTTACAATAGTGAATGTCATGTGGTTGGGATGGTCAGTAAACATAAAAAAATTATAAATTTGCCATTTTCAATATTTATTGCTCTTCTGTCCATGGGATGCTAAATTAGTAGCTTTATTGCACGATTGATGACTTCTTCTCACTCTAAATTTCATGTTTGCTTGGTGTGTGCTTGATGGTTGTTGGTTATTGGGTTGATATTGTGCTCTAATTAACTGATATTGGGATATTTTTATCAATATAGGTTGGTATGGAAACGGAAGGTTTTGCAATTTATGATGCCATGATGCAATTAAAAAACGAGGTAAGCTTCTCATGAATTACTCAACTCCTCTATGCACCAGCAACTAGTTCTTGCTATGATGTGTCCATTTGAATTAACATGAGAACCTAGAATTGTTTCTTATCTAGGCCTTCTTTTCTTTAGTCAAATTTACTAGACTAGGACAAGGCAACATTGGCTTATTGACATTTGATTTTCTTGAAAAATAATTTTTTTTTTTTTGCCTTGCATCATCGTTCATATGGTTTACGCTTGAAATTTGTCTAGTAAAGGATTAATTTTTCTTTTTATTTGTATGATCGTCCTGTATCTGCATGAGAGTTTGGCTTCGTTCAAAGTCAGTTGCAGTACTTGGGTTGAACTTAAGTAGAAGTTGTTCGTTTAGTTATTTTTTTTCTCTTAATCTCTAGGCTTCTATTATCGAGAGGAAGTCCATTGATATATGAATTTCATGTTCTACTTAAAGCATATTTCAATCTGTTCCATTTATGATTTTGTTGACATATGTCAAGTTGTTAATTTCCTGTGTAGATACACACTGTTATTGAGAGGAAGTCCATTGATATATGAATTTCATGTTCTACTTAAAGCATATTTCAATCTGTTCCATTTATGATTTTGTTGACATATGTCAAGTTGTTAATTTCCTGTGTAGATACACACTGTCGCAGTTGGTGCTGCCATCGGTCAGGCGTGTCTCTTGCTTGCAGCTGGTAGTAAGGGCAAAAGGTTTATGATGCCACATGCCAAAGGTATCAAGTTTTCTTGTTCTTTGCTTACAATTTTGACAACATGGGTGTCAAGTTTTCTAACTCTTTGTTTACTATTTTGACAACCTGTTTTTAAATTTTTTTTTTAACCCTTTTATTTTCTGATATTCTGTTCCAGCCATGATTCAACAACCCCGTGTGCCGTCATCTGGATTAATGCCGGCCAGCGACGTTTTCATCCGAGCAAAGGAGGTTAGTGGATGTCCTCTTTTAGTATATTTCATTTAATCTACAAACAGATCTGCCTTAATGGTAGTGATTTTTGGAGTGTTTAATTTTATTGTAGTACGATGGTTGTCGATGAAATTATTGATCAATAAATTTTTTAATTCTATAATTTTGTTTTTTGTTTAAAATTTAGTTGAATTGCTTCGACTTCCCTTCTGTTTAGCATAACTAACTAAACCTCCTTCTAGGGAAAAATATCATCGTATAAAGACAATCACTACAGGATGGTCATTTTTCAAAATAAATCCATTTAAAACTCTTCATTAAAAAATCCATCTAAAACTGAATTATCCCTGGATGAACTCATCCTGAGCTCTCTCATTTAGGCATTTGCTCTTACTTGGTCTAATGAGATTAATCTGCTGACTAATTCTTTTGCAGGTAATCATAAACAGAGACACCCTTGTCAAGCTTTTGGCAAAACACACTGAAAATGTGAGCAGGGACCATTTCTTACCTGTTGTCCATTTGTAATTCAAGCAGAAGCCATAATAGCATCTTTTGTATCTTGCCAGTCTGAAGAAACTGTTGCCAATGTGATGAGAAGACCATTTTACATGGATGCTACCAGAGCAAGGGAATTTGGTGTCATTGATAAGGTAAATAACTTATCGTGTCAACTATGTCATATCTTAAATGTCTTGTGAAGTTATTCAATATTAATAAATATCTCTCCATTCAATTTGTTCTTACCTTAAGGTTTAACAGATGCTTTTCCAAGTAACGCCTGTTGTTGGATTTCAGATTCTTTGGCGTGGGCAAGAGCAGATCATGGCAGATGTTTCTGCACCAGAGCAGTGGGACAAGAATGCGGGGATCAAAGTTGCTGATGCTATTTAGCTTCTTCTGAGATATAATGCAATGGTATTATCTATATTTGTCTTTTCTATAGGTAAACGGAGGTTAATATAACACATAAAAGAAGTAGGCCTATATAAAATAGGACTCTAGGAGGGGGGGGGGGTGCTGCTTTTTCATGATGGCGGATTTCCAATGTTGGGCTCTTATCTTATGCTATCCATGCTCTGGTGTTCAGCCTGGCATGCACAGGGTGTTAAAAATTCCCATATTGTTTGAGTATGAGTTATGCTTTTTGACTTTGTCTCCCGTGATCCATCACAGGAGTTTCTTTATATAGTTTTGGGCACTTCTTACCTATCATTTTTGATTCGCATAGTATCGGAGTCTTTACAACGTCGGTAAAGATTTAAGCAGCTTCGGCTACCGGTGGCAATGTGCCCAGCTGATATTTTTGGTCTTAATTTCTTTTCGGCATCCATCCTCGCCTCTCTCCGGCAGCCGACCTTCCTCTCTCAGCAATTGGTGGCACTCTTCTTTTCAATGATTGTTCTACCTTCTTTTTTTCTCATGGTATGAGAGTCTCTATGACGTAGGTAGACTCTTGAGCAATTTCTGCCTAGCAATGGGCATCAGCTTACCAGGCTAATTATTTTCTTTTTGCATTGCCTCTTTCTGGCAACCGACATTCCTCTCTTAGCTATTGGCACCTTTTCATATGTCCGATAACTGTATTAGCGTTGTGCTCTGTGCGGACCAACGCCACTCTAAATTTTGCATATCTTGTCATTGTTTCGCCACCTTCAAATTGCATTAGTGGAGTCAAAGATTTTGCAAAACCATACCTTTTTCTAGTGACTCCGAATAAAACTGATTTCCATGTGCAGTGCAAAAATCACTTTCTGTCATTGTGCAGTTGCCAACAACCAGCGGACACATCCGAGCAAAGGATTCCAGTACGACTTTTCCTTTTGATGATTGCCATAATCCCAACAAAATTTTGGCGGCAACCTTTTAAATTTTCAAAATAAGCAAAGTTAAGCTGATTTTTTCCCACTATAAGTTTGTCAGTTTGAAAGGGTGTGTTGAATGTCAAGAGAAGAAGCAGTGTTTTGGATAGCGCGCGGCGACAAATAGCGACGAGGGCCCGCTTCAGTGAGGCGAGAGGCGCACAGCGAAGCGCTCGCCTTTTTGATGTGAGGCGACTATTTATACAAAAAATAAAATATTATAGATATAACTAAAAACTCAATAACAGTAATATATTAATAAATATATCAATTTAAAAATAAAAAACTCAATAGATAGTATAATTCTATCAAGTCAATGCTGTTTCAACTGTTTTATAGACAAAAACTATCAAGTCAATCTGCAATTAATTCTACTCTATAATACTATAATTCTATACTTGAAAAAACATAGCCAAAAAAAACAGAGCAAAAAAATAAAAGGCTACTGCCTCTGAAAAAACAGCAAGAAAGAAGAAAAAAAAAACAGAGCAAAAAAATAATGCTCGCCTCGCCTCGCCGAGGCGAGCGCTATTTACAACACTGAGAAGAAGTTATACTATTTAAATGCATTGAACTCAAATAAAGAACATACTATAAATATTGTATAGGATACTTCAGGACATCCTCTGTTTAGGTATCGAATAATTTTTTACCTTTTAATTATAAAGATGATTACCTACTGTTATTCATAGCACAAAATCCTATATAAGGAGCTTCAGTTAATCGACTAATTTCAATAAGTAGTTTTTCATCTCTTGTTCGCTCTGTCTTCACAATCCGGATATTGAGGCTCACATGTTCTTTTCTCTTTTTTGGTCCAACATGTTCTTTTCTCCAAAGAGAAACAGTTGACTATAAACGAATGTTATTGACATTCTTATCCTCTATGGACTACATTCTAATATTGTATGAGGGGCTCATGGAATCATTTGGTTCTTTAAATTTTGAGTGACTATGTTTTGGAGAAGCAGTTATCCTATTAAGCTGTTTTAGAGACTTTGTTAGCAGCTATCCTATTAAGCTTCTAGCTATTCATTGGCAGGGATACTGAGAGAAGTGTTTCAACCATCAAGGGGTGAAGTTCCGGTTCATTTCACAGGAAAAGAGTTACCGAATGAGAGAATTGTCTGCTTTGAGCAAGTCCTGAAGCGGACGCACTTGCTGTAACTCTTGAAGATTATACAGTGTCATGATTGAATACTTCTTATAGCAACCAAGAATAGGTGTTTAGCTTGGATAAAAGCCTTGTATAAAATTGTTGTTGATGTATTCCACATTTTGTGAGTTACACAATTATTAGATAGCATTTTTATGAGGGATGGCTATCCTCTCGATTCTAGAACGTTTCGATTTATAATAACTAGTAGTATAATTGATGGATTATGCTTCAGCATCTATGGTATAATGGTAATGGCAGCTACTTTGATCGGATATTTTGCCTCAAAACAAAATCGCCCCACAATGTAAGAGGGGACTTGTTGGTATACAGACTCGCAGAATAACGCCCAGTGATAGTCACAACAGGAGTAAGTAATGACTAGGTTAAAGAAACCAGGAAGACCAGACCAACTCATGAACTCGTTAAATGTACAGTATTTTCAGTTTGGTTTTTTTT
>MU704533.1:54271-67034 GCA_026770625.1 Nicotiana glauca
ACTAAAAATAAAAAGAAATATTTATAAATTAATATCCTAAGTGTTAGGTTTAACGGTTATTTTGGTATATACTATATTTTGTTAAGGGCATTTTTGGTAAGAAGAAAAGTCAAAACTGCTTCTGCTTCTGCTTTTGGGAAGAAGCTACTTTTTTCTGCTTCTCAGAAACTGCTTCTGCTTCTTCCCAAAAACACTTTTTTTTCCTCAAAAAAACTTGGCCAAACACCTCAAGTTAGGGAAAAAAAAGTGCTTTTGGAAAAAGAAAAAAAAAAACACTTTTGGGCTCTTGAGGAAGCTTGGCCAAACATGCTATAAGAATTCTCCCAATCATATACAAGAAACCATGGATAATATGGGTAACCCATATTATTTGCCGGTTAACCTGTTTTTATCCGTATTAAATATGAGTCGGGTCGGATAGTTAATCCATTTTTTCATTGCCCGTTTTCGATCCGAACCATATTCGATCTGACCCGCCTGTTTGCCACTTAATGGTAAAGCTAGCAGAGCTAGAGAAACTGTCAAGCAGCAAATTTGAGTGCCTTCACTAAAAAAAGTCAATTACCTTCTATATTCTTTTCTAATTAGTTTCATTGTTTTTTGTCGGGAATTATCGAAGACAACTTCTCTTCTTCGTAGGTAGGGGTAAGGTCTTTATAGACGTTAACTTTTCTAGACTTCACGCGTGAGATTTGATAGGGTTTGTTGTTATTATTCTTTCCTAATTGGCTTGAGGAGTAAATAGCAAATTTCACCGCAATACTGTGCTCGTGCTGCGGGTTCGTGGTAATATATAGCAATTCTAATGAATTTTCACACATGTATTAAGGTCTCCTGAACAAAGGAGGATAATTGTAAATTGTAATAGGATGATACCCAGTACAAAAATAGTCAGCTTCAAAAAATTAATTTCTCTAAACCTTTTTTTCCTTACAAGTTAACTCTATTGGTGAATTATAAAGGAAGAATTACATTTTTAAAGAGAAAATTTATATGTAGCTGATAAGGAAGTCTAAAAGGGGAATCTGAGTATGGAAAAAACTCGAAGCATGTCTATTAGCAATTTAAATTTAAAAAAAGTAAAAGAAAAAAAAGAAAAGAGGAAACACATTCAACAAGTTACTCGCATTAGGACATTGCGATTATTATGAATACAATATATAGGTCGCATTTACAAATGTGATTTATAAGTTAATGCGTAATTCAAAGCCCATTTTTGTGGGTTGACTCCAATTTTCGTGGGAGAAGAAAGATGAACCAGCCATTGTTCTCTTACAAATTCGCCTTCGTCTTCTCCCTCTCTTTCGCCGCTTCATATACTGCCACTTCCATTGTTGCATTCACTCCTCCTTACTCCTTCCGCAAGCTCAAGCTCCGTTCCTCTGCCTCGCCGCCGGAATCCGCCGTACCCAAGGCCTCAGTCGCCGATTTGCTCGCTCTGCTGGGCCCACCTCAACAAGCCTCAGCTGTAAATTCCCAAGAGGCCCGCCAGCTCCGCTCTTGCCTCAAATTCCTCGTCCCTTTCTCTCCGAGTTCTCAGACTCCAAATAGACGCTCGTTGAGTTCTAAATTCAGTAATCGAAGGAGTGTAATCGAAGAGAATGAGCTTATTTGGTGGCCGCCGGCGCCGGTGATGGAGCTGGCTCGCCTCGCCGTTGACTCTGGCGGTGATCCTAGTTCTATTCATTGGACTCTTGATCCAACAGTCATCCCTGTGAGTTCTTCATGTCTCTCCAGTCTCCATGTTGACAATCTGTTATGTATTGGATTTAACTTATCTACATTAGTAGTAGTTAAATCAATCATTATTTACGTTATGGTTGTATCTTAGCTAGTTACCACCTGTTACTTACTTACCATATTTTTCTGACTAACTATGCATGCTTATAGCTCACTATGGAGAGTTACCTGTGATTAGATTTGAAGTACCGAATTTAGTAAATTTGGTTACAGTCAGGATGCTATATAATTTCCTGTCTAGCTCCTTGAAACAATCGGGCATTTGTTATTCGTTTTCTGGCAAAGGGAAAAAGCCAATTATATCAGCTAATTTTATACTAGGGATGACAACGGGGCAGAAGGGCACGGCAGGGGAAGACTATGGATTTCTTAAATATTAGCAGGGCAGGGCAGAGCGGGTAAGGAACTAGAGTCTTACAAATTTGGGAAATGGGAAGTGATTTGATTACAGAAAGAGTGCAAGGAGCGTGTGACTTTCTTCAAGGTGGCAAAAGTAGAGGTATGTAGGGACCCTCTTATTAGAGTCGATCACCATTCACTTATTGATATAGCTGGAATTGTAATTTGTGCACTCTTTGTACAATATTATTAAAATGCAATTGTCAAAGCCTACAACTTTTGTTAGGAACAAAGTTCAGAGGGGAAAAGAGAGACACTAGTTGCTTGTGACAATCCAGAAGCTTTTAAGATAGCTCATACCGATAGGAATTACAAATAACGGAGCAGTGCAAATCTTCAGAACCTGATTTGGAGGAAAAGCTTTTAAGGTTGGTGCGTTATTTGCCTCAGGCAACACTGTTCTGTTAACACAAACTCATTTTTAATACCTATCATAGTTGAAATTGCAAAACAAATTCTTATTTTAAACAAATAAGAATGCAACAAATAGTTCTAACTTTATCTTCTTTTGTCATGAAAACTTAGGCTTGTGTGAGTTTGTAAACCACAAACGGTAAAAACAAAAGATATGTACATTTTTGGGCTTTTGTAATGCCTCATGCAATTTCTTGACAAATAGCGTTGGCCACCATTCACATATTAGTATATAGCTGGAATTTTAATTGGTGCACTCTTTGTAAAATATTATTAAATGCAGTACCCAAAATATCTCACCCTAACTTGTGCTATGAACGAATTTCATAGGCAAAAACAGAGACAAATTCAGCTCGTGATGTCAATCTGAAAATTTTAAGATATCCCGTACTAATATGGTCTGTATAGCAATGTATAAAAGTGCACTCCTCCCCTTCATTTGTCTTAGTCTGCTATTTTGACAGTAAGTGCATTCCTATTCGATGTGCAGGTTCCAGACATTGAAGGATCAAAGGAAGACCGATGTGAACTTACTAGAACTCCTTATGGGAGAGTTTTCATTAATGAGGTCAGCATTAAAAACTTCTAGATCCTCTTGAAATGAGGATTTCTTGGTTTTTGTTTGATGTTAAATTTAATTGTTATTTTGTAGGAGATAAATTCATACCTTGAATTTTTGTTTCAAATGATTGTTGCTCGGGGACCCAGTGTAGGGCTAAATACATCATTGTCGCGATTTGACTTCTTTCATGGTCACGTCTTTCTTGCCAGAGAGTCTGGAAGGCTTGGGATTTTGTAAGTTGACTTGAACCCTTACTGTCTCGTGCACACCATGAGACAAATGATGCTTCTGTTGTGAGTGTTCCATAAAAGGCAGATCCTAAGAACTCTTCAATTGTAAACGGCCTTGCAAACAAAAGTTGTTTTGCACTTAATTGATTAGCTAATCGGATATATGGAAGGATGTTCTTTCTTTAAATGTTTCTTTTACTTCTTCTGCTGGTAAATAATGAAGTGAACTAGGATTAGAGAAAACTGGACAAGATGCCCATTAACCTATTGAAGAATATGATGGATGCTCGTCTAACATGATTCGTGATTGCATCTCTATAGCCTGAAGCCCTGAACTCTTCAATCCATCTTATAAGCAGCAGGGAGATAATGAACTATCAGATTTAGTAGAACTCAAATCTAGCTGCTAAAAGCAAGTTAAAAAATTCAATATGATCCAGTATATGTGATTGTTGCGTCATATTGCAAATTCAACCAAAATTGTTGTATGTTCTTGAATATATTTAACTTGTGTTACTTGCAATATGATTCTAAGGAGAAAAGGCATGTCACATCTGATTCAACTTGAAATGACTACCTGTTCAAGACTTGAAACTGTATTATACTGCTTTTGCTATGGCCTATAGTTCGAATATAGGTCTTCCATGTCATTTGATTAAACTTGCATGCTTGACATAAAACATCATTTGTAACATATTAATTTTCCTTTCCAGTTGTAGGAATGAGTAAATGCAGTTCTAGGTAAGGCTATCATCTAGCCATTGTGTTTTTCAGTAAGCTAATAATTAAATAAGATGGGTAAAATTCTTTATTAAAGTGAAGCCTGTTAATCAGTATCCATGAGAGAGTATGTGGTACTTTATTAAAATGGATTTCTTCTTTGTTTAACTTAAATATGTTATGCAGTTGATCCTTTATCAAAAAAGAGTATGTTATGCAGTTGATCTTCGTTTGCATACTTTCAAAGGAAATGGAGCTTTTGCTGCTCTCTGCAATCTCTGATGTCCACGAAGGACTAGGTGATGAATGAAGGCTTTCTTGGTTTATGATTTGGGTTGCTTTATGGTGGTTGCTGTTGTGGTAGCAATATGAGTGCACTGATATTCTAGCAGGAGAAGTGCACTAGGTTTTAGATAAAGGGCAAAGAGCCATGAGTGGTATTCATTCATGCATCATTATAACTTCTACTTAATTGAGATCCAGATTGTAAGATGGGAATCTGTTAGGCTTTTAGTTGTAAAAGTAGAATTTTCAATTCATTCTCCAGATTGCTTTAGGAGTTGGACTAAGTAATTTGGGGGATTGAGGGGCTTCACTTATTTTTAGCAGCTTCTCTAATTTTGGCTCTATGGAGAACCTTCATACACTAGACTATGTCATTAATGAGTGTAATTTTTGATGATTTACACTGCGAAAGAAAGTGCTTATATAGTTATCAGTAAGTTAATTGCTCTTCTCCGTTTTCGAGGAAACCTATTTATCATAAGGGAAGGAGGAAGTATTTGAATCCTTGAACCTAAGAGTATTTATTGATTCTCTATGTTTAATTAAATATGACATGGGGAACCTTTGTTTGTTAGCTTAGTGTAGGGAGTAAGAGAAGGTAAGGGAATCTAAATTCCTTTAATCTTGTAATCCGAAACACGAAATCAGTGGAAATGTTTTAACGAGTACTCATTTTAATTCTAACCGTCATCCAACCACTCATACCCATGGATACAGTTGTTCTTTTTGCTTCTGTGTTTTGTTGACTGGAATTTCTTGAATGCTGCTTTTTCCATACGAACTAAGTTTTTTTTTCTTTTTTATTTGTTTCTACTTCTGGTTTCTTTTCTTGTTTGTCTGAGATGCTCATGATGTTCACACTGCAAAACTTTTCCAGGTTCCATGCTAAGGAGTATCCAGCATATGATAAGGAAATCTTCCCTTACAACATGGGCTACTGCCAAATAGGTTAGTCTGCATCTTTGACCACTTCCTCAGAGATCAACTGAAAGTTCTGAATTAAATTTTCTCCAACTTTATTTACTATTTGCAGTTTTTGATCCATCATTGTTTCTAACCCTCCGAAGTTTTTGCATAATGAGATTTTCAAAAATACAACAATGATGCTCTTTATTCTCAGCTATTTAGATTTTTATTGTTCACAGGATCTAATGTCTCTTATGATGATTCGATGAATTTGCGGAACATACTGTGGCTAGCTCCATTAGCTAGCAACTCTACAAAAGAATGGTTAGCACCAGGTATGTTTCTTTGATGGCCTAGATGATGAAATAAAAAAATTGAGTGTTTTCCTACCCCATCCCCTGAAAAGAGAAAAAGCAGAAGGCCTCAGATTACTCGTCTAGTGGAAAGTTCCCCACTGGTGTGTAGTGTACTTTCGCATCTTTTGATTTGACTTTCTCTCAAAATAAAAATAAAATGATCAACTCTATTAGGATAATAATTAACATCCTGTTGATCTGCAAAGTGTGATTATGAATGAGACTTAATTAGAAAGACTAAGGAAACAGTTTTCTCTCTCCGTGTCTAAATGGAAGGAATTAGCCGCATAAAATCCACATATCTGAAATCCAAATGTTATTTCCCCCAAGGGAAAATTGAGATTGAAATAACAGTGTTGTAGAACAAGATTTATTTATATGATTGAATTTTTCCAAAAAAGAACAGTTTTCTCTTACAGATAACAAGGTCACAAGTTTCCTGCGACTTTTGATGGTTAAACTTCTTGTTGACAGGAGTCCTAGTTGTCTTGGATGCACATCCAACTGGAGTCGTATACAAGGACCTCATACCTGAGTACGTACACATTGCCAGGACCCTCTATGAAGGTTCGAGTTTTATTTATCCCCGAATAAAAAATTCTATTAACCTCTGTCATGAAAATTTTGACAACAATTAATACAATCTTTTGCTGTCCACAGATGATTTTGGGCAAGTTGCCTTTGATGTTAACTACCTAAACATTGGAGGTGAAACACCCAAATACCAAATTTTCATTTGCTGACCTCTTCTGAAGGTTCATGTGTCAGCTTTCAGTTTTACGAAGTGAGATCCATATTATTTGTAGGTATTGCTTATCAATGGCATCTTATAGAATTTCCCTGCGTCAATCGAAATGCATATCTGAAATGTTTACTATTTATGCAGAGCATTACTATCAATATTTGATTCTAGCGCATTCAAGTGGAGGGTTGCTTGGAAAAGGATTGTGTCTGACGAAGACTTTACTGTTGGAACTGAAAGTTTTAGTCCTTTAGATTGTGATTGGCCACTGTTTATGGCAGATTATCCTTTCTTGATTACTATCAAAGCTTGAACAACGAAACAATGAATGAATAACTAGAAAATGTCATCCTTCTAAAGGGCTTACACTTTAGGTTGTCTCTTAGAAGTATTTTTTTCCTTAGCTTTTGTGTACTGATTTTATGCTGGTGGTTGTAAAGCCTCGGAGGGGTTGCTCTGATGGTAAGCAACCCTCATTTCCGACCAAGAGGTTGTGAGTTCGAGTCTTCCCAAGAGCAAGGTGGGAAGTTCTTGTGAGCGCTACTGTGTTAAAAAACAAAATCAGAAAACTGTTAGAAGAATAAAAGAAACTGGAAAAAAGAGTAAAGATTAAGAAATATTCCGAGTCCACAATTTGCTTGTGCATCCTTAAGGAATTTTAACCCCATCACACGTTGCCAAGGTAATGGATTAAATCCTCACAGGATAAAACAGAATAAACCTTCCTGCAACAGTGGCAATACAAACTGCAGAATACTAATGAACTTAAAGAACAGAGCAAAATCACACTTACGAATTTGAGAGAGAGAGACTGCGAATTAGAATGCAGTATTTTCAGAAAGAAGGAAGTTCTGTGATGTGTTTGGTGTCTTAAAAGCTAAGTCATGCCTCAGAATTTATAGGCAATTATTGGAAGAGGTGTGATGTTTGTTCTGGAAAAGGTGCCTTTTCAGAAGTTTACGCGGTCTTACCGCGGTTATGCCAGGACCGCGGTCAGAGTGGCCCTCTAAATCTGCAGTAGGGTTCTGGCGCGGTCCTACCGCGGTTACGCCAGGACCGCGGCCAGACTATCCTTCTGAATCTTCAGCAGTGATCTGACATTTAATTAATCATTAAATCATTAATTACATAAATTTTGTCCAAAAAATAATCTTATCGATCATTTGACAAATCCAAATCCAAAGCCAAAGCTAAATCCAAAGCCGAGCCGAGCGACGATGGTGCGAGAGTTCATTTTCTTCAACTCCTTTTAAGAGTTTTAAGAAGTGATTCTATATATAAGCACACAAATGTAGTTGTCCCTCACCAATGAGGGACAAAGTGCAAGTCAAAAGTTCACTTCATTCAAATTTTCATTTCCCTCCATTTTATTTCTCACAATTTCCAATTCACACTCTTAGACTTTAAAGCCCAATGCTTAAAGTCTTTGAAGCCCAATGCCTTTAAAGTCCAACAGTTCTTGGAGGGAATGATGTCGGTGGTCTATTTGGAAACAACCTCTCTATTCCAGGGTAGGGGTAAGTTCTGCGTACACACTACCCTCCCCAGACCTCACTAAGTGGGATTATACTGGGTTGTTGTTGTTGTTGATTGTAAAGCCTTAAAGCTTGTTTGGATGGTTGTTACCTGTTGTATTGTATCTTATTGTTACATTAAATACAATGTTTGTTTTGATTGTTACTTATATTTTATTATATAGTATCGTTAAATTCGTCGTTAAGTAACAACTAAATGTACCACTTTATGGAACGATCAGTTTGGTTGATCGCGTCGTTACCTTATTTTTTCCTCTCATCTTGCTCTTCCTTATTATTAAATAATCATACTTTATCTTTTACCCTACATTTTTATATAATACTTCTGCCTCGTATCTTACATTTTTTTTATAATATTGCAAGTTTATTTTTCATATTGTTGTTACAACATTAAGAAACGACTGCAACGAATACAATCTATTCAAACGTTGTATACATCAAAACTATATAATACAATATCATACTATGCGATACACTATGAAATGATATATGACAACCATCCGAACAAGCTGTTAGTTGTAGTGTTCAATTTATTAGGCTTCAGATTTGTCCGTAGGTTGTGGTGGAAGTTCCATTTATTTATTTATTTATCTGTTTAACATCTGTTCTAGAAATTGCAAGTCTTGAAGCCGAAGACATTTTTCTCGAGGAAAAAATAAAAAGCAATCCTGTAAATTATAGGTATCTCCCCGTCTAGCAATAGGCAATAGGCATCTCCCCACGATTTACAAAACCAAAACCTATCTATTTTTTTCTTACAAGTTGTATTATAGAGGGGATATAGCTTATTGAATATGATGTGTTTGTTTTCTAAGCGGCCATGGCTTTCCTTGACTTAGCTGTAATTCTTTTTACTAGACTAGAATTTGTTGAATGGATAAGATGGGATGGATACTGACATGGAAGAAAAGAAGTTGGAAAAAAATAATAAGAAAAATAACATAGAGAAATCAAGAAGAAAAGATATAAAGTAAGAGTTCTCTATAAAATCATTATCAAAGTCAAGTTTTCCTTAGAACTTATTTATAAAGTTATAGTTTACCTCTCTATATTAGCTTTTTACCTATAACAGCAACAATTATATTTATAGCAGAACGCTCTTTGTAAAATTACCCCTCTATAATAGTCATATAGTATCTTTAAGATTATTATAATAGTTGTAAAATGCACACAATCTTTTCCATTAAACAAAGTTTCTATCTTGCATAAGATATAAGATTCGAACATTTGGACAAGATATCTTTTTCATTGGATCAACAAATGCTTAGATAGAAAATTTAACCGATAAGCTCTTAGATTGTCTTCAAGGAAAAGCTATTGTTGCGTTTTTGCTGGAAATTTAGACACAAACCTTCGTGAATTCAAACGTTATATCGCTAGTAAGAGGATGAAATCTACGAAACACGCTACAATTATAAAGTTCTTCCATCAATTTTGGAAATAATTAATTTTTTAGGTAGCTTAAAATGTCTACCTTAGAGTTTAAATCTTTATAAATTTAGTTATGAATTTATTAATAATGTATTAGCTTTCTTCATTATTTAACTAGTGAAATATGCATATCTTTTTGAAAATTTAATTTTTTATAATTTTTTTATCTTTTATAGTATGTAACACTAAAAAGAATAAATAATTAATTTTTGATTAATTTTTATCTACATCAGCCAAAAAATATCTAAACGTCAATTTTCGTTACAGGGATATAACAACATTCACTATAAAGTAACTCTCGCGTTTTCCTCCTGTTTTATCGAATTGGTTCGTTTATTTATTTATTTTATTTTGGGAACAATATATCTCTGTTCCGGTGCCACACAAGATCATACAGATTCAAACCGTATTTGCTTTATTCCTTTTCTCAAAGCCAAAAAATATCGGCACAAACGAGGTTGTTATAGAGAGGCATTAACAACAACATACTAGTATAACCTCACATAGTGGGGTCTGGGGAGAGTAGTGTGTACGTAGACCTTACCCCTACCTTGCGGAGGTAGAGAGGCTGTTTCCAATAGATCATCGGCTTAAGAAAGCATAATCACTATAATAATAAGAAAAAATAAGACAGGACAACACCGAGAAGCCATGTAAAAGCAGCATAAATAACAAGAACCTACAAGCCATGTAAAAGCAGCAAAAAATGACATGTAGTCAAAGAAACCTAATACCAATCAAATGCGAGAATACGTACTAATACTACCGGTATGAATAATCTAGACTACCGAACCTACTATCCTAATCCTTGACCTCCACACCTTCCTATTAAGGGTCATGTGCTCCGTCAGCTATAACTACGCCATGTCATGCCTAATCACCTAACCCCAACTCTTCTTTGGCCTACCTCTACCTCTCCTAAGGCCTTCCAATGTCAACCCCCACACCTCCTTACCGGGGCGTCTATGTTTCTCCTCCTCATAAGACCAAACTATCTAAGCCTTGATTCTCGCATCTTATCCTCAATAGGTGTCACACCCACCTTGTCCCGAATAACTTCATCCCTCATCCTATCTAACCCAGTGTGCCCACACATCCATCTCAACGTCTTCATCTCTGCTACATTCGTCTTCTGAACATGGGAGCTCTTGACTTGTCAACACTCAACCCCAAATAACATAGTCGGTCTGACCACCGCTCTATAAGACATACCTTTAAGTTTTGGTGGCACCTTATTGTCACACTAAACACCGAAAGAAAGTCTATTTTTCATCCATCCCGCCCCAATACGATGTGTGACATCTTCGTCAATCTCCTCATCCCACTATATAATAGACCCAAGGTATTTAAAAATTCTCCTCATAGTGATTACTTGTGAGGCTGTTATAGAGAGGGTTGGCTTTATATTTTATTCTGCTTAAAGAAAAACTTTCTTTAATCTCTAAGTAAGATCATTAAACCTAAACCCTTTGATAATAACTAACATTCTTTTCGTCTCAAATTTTCTATCGTATTTCTCTTTCATACGCCCATTAAGGGAACATTAACTAGAAGGAGTATTGGAGTATTTAACCCTAATTTATGTCTTAAGATACAATATCTCCTCTGAATATTTACTCTATTTAAGTGTTATCTCCATTTTCAAGAACAATAAGAGTAAAATGAAAAGAATATAGTTAAGTTTTGTATGGGCTAAAACTCGAGCGAGGAAATCTGGTATGAAGAGGCGATTATCACGACGATTACAACTCGACGTAGGGGGATTGGCCGAGGTTGAGCAGTGATTAACGAGAACGAATCATCACGTGGCACACCTGGGCCGAAGTTGAGTAGCAGGAACGGAAGTAACGATTGGTATAGTCTTGGAACTTTCAAAGGGAATATTCCCTGAAATATTCTCTCTGTTGTACTTTTAGGGTTCTTTGGGAATATTCCACAAGGATATATAGAGTAAGAGAGAGAAAGGGGGAGGGGATTCGTTTTTTGGGAGATAAGAACACAATTGTAAGATAATCACTCAAGAAAAATACAAGAAACCACTTTTAATAAAGATTCGACCTTTTTATGAATGATTTTATTGTCATTTCCATCAAATCCAAGAAAGTGTGCAATATTCTCTAACTCTTAGAGTCCTTCACCCTCTTTCAAATTGGGTGAATCTTCCCCTCTATTTAAGTTTATTGCCACTTAATATAGTCATTCTTTATTATTTCTGTTTCACTCACTCATAACTGCATCATTTAATACCCATTGAATGAAATTGGTTTGAATGCACGTTCACGTCACTCATATAAACATGTTCAGATCTAGAGTTCGTTACATTTAGCTAGGATTTATACATTATTCTTTTATTTAATTAATTTAATAAAAAAAATCATACTTTTTTGTCAAATAATTTGGCATCATATATGGAGATTTTCTAGTTAAAATTTTAGTTTCCTCTAGATCTATAACGTAAAACATGCAGCACTTCTTTGTGCACAGAAGGCTAGCATGGCAGGTAACGGAGAGGAAAAGAGGAAAGCAATAGCTTGCCTCACTGCTAATCTACTCTATGTCACACTTCCTTTTTTGCTACGACACCTCGCGAAGGGTATAATAAAAGGAGTTTTTCCAATTAAAGGACAATCGAAACGAAATTCGTTTATTAAGTGATTCAGAGTCTCCACTTGGGAGATTTATGGTGTCCCAAGTCACCGGTTTGAATTCCGAATCGAGGAGGGTTTGACTCTGTATTACAGTCGCGGACCAGAAATTCGGGTAAGGAATTCTGTTAACCCGGGAGAAGGGGTTAGGCACTCCTGAGTTCCGTGGTTCTAGCACGGTCGCTCAACTGCTATATTTGGCAAAAATTTGATTTAATACATGTTAAACCTATAGTGCAATTTTAGAATTATTTACCGCTTTTAGTCAATTATTAAGAAAGTGAACGTCGTTTAAGAACGTGTTTTTGGATCACGTCACATGAAATGCACCCGGATCCTCGACACATTCTTATTCAACGTTTTGAGATTTGGATTTGGGTCGCATGAAATACACACCCGTATTTAAGAAGGTAAACTTATTAAAAGCGCGCCTAAAGTGGCTAGCGTGTTATTATCTTTGCGGGGGGCAGTGAAATTCGCTAAACGGCATACCCCAAATTCTAAGTATTTTTATATAAGTATTTAATGAGGTCCCCACAATTTATATGTTTCTATTTGGCGAGGCTCGTCTCATTTTATTAATTAAAGGGCAAACCTAAAACAACTACAATCTTCGATTTATTATTTGTCTCTAAAGGGCCTAATCAATTTGCATTTATAAATTCGGGCCTCGAATTCAAGTCCAAATTCAAACAAAAGGGGGAACCTCTTAATTTAAACCTGCCACCTAATTCGAAACCCAAATTTAGACTTGCAAATCAATTCCCGTGTTCCTATGTAATTTAAAGGGGGGGGGGG
>MU704533.1:78415-112746 GCA_026770625.1 Nicotiana glauca
GACCTTCGCATTAAACTACTTGGTGACCTCTTCTTTGATTTTCACACTGATATCTGTTTTAAATTTCCTCAGCTTCTGCTTGACAGGAGGGCATGCTGGGTCGGTGGGCAATTTTTGGACCATTAAATCGGTGCTTAAACCCGGCATATAGTCATATGACCACACAAAAACATCTTTGTAATCAAACAATGCTTTGATTATCTCTTTTCTGAGCGGAGGTTCCAAATGGACACTTATTTTTGTTTCCCGTAAATTCTCTTGATCCCCTAAATTGATTGCCTCTGTGTCAATCAGATTAGGTTTGGGTTTTTCTTTAAATTGGCTTAATTCTTTACTGATTTCTTCAAAGGCTCCCTTATCATCATATTCTACCTCATCATCACACTCAATTTCTTGTATTATTATTTCGGAGTTAGATTGATAATCAAGACTAGGCTGAAGACTCCTCATGCATGACACATCAGTGAGACCAGCATGAAAGGGACTGTACAAGAAAGAAAGAAAGACAAAATAAAGTCTATCAGGAATGAGAAAGGAAGGAAATTGCATTTCATTAAAATTGTAAGATAACAAGGTTTAACTCGTCCAAACGGACAGAACATAGCATCCGAATTACAACCTTGGAAATAACCCAGATTGAACTGAAAGGAAAATCAAAACTAACTACCAAGACTCCCTCCGGGTAGGAAGAGGAGTGGCTTCCCAATTATTAAGCTTTGCATGGGGCCCCACGAACTGCACATCTGCCTTGATCGGACCTTCTCCTGCCTCCACCACATTCACCTCGTCAAACAGCTTCTCAAACCTCTCGATCAGCTCCTTATCGGGTTCCACCACCACAGAATTAGGCATTACCGTTATTGGGCGCCTCTTAGTACCAGGCCGGACAAAGGAACGAGAAAGGCGGGGAATGGATTTTGGAAGGGTCCATGCTCTCTTTTTCATCTTCTTAGCTCGCCTTATGTCAGCGACAGTGGGCTTAAAGCCTAAACCAAAAGTATCCAGGTTTCCAGGAAGAGATACCGACTGTATGATTCCTTGCAACAAAGCACCCAAGCCTTTTCCAGGTAAGAATCCATTCTTTATCATTTCCGAAGCCACCATGACAGATGCAGCCGCTACCCTGGGCACAGGAATACACTCTCCTTTTGGGATCTTTGCAACCGATACTGCATCCAAGACTTGGTAAACCCATGGACCTTTGTCATCCTCAGCATTGTCGAAAGGCATAATGGTATTACACGATCTGTCTTCCCCATGCACCATAATTTCCTGCCGGTCCCACTCAAATTTGACCATCTGATGCAAGGTAGACGGCACTGCTTTTGCTGCATGAATCCAAGGTCGGCCTAACAAGAGATTGTAAGAAACAGCCACGCCGAGCACCTGGAACTCCATAGTAAATTCAACTGGTCCTATTGTCAGTTCCAATATGATATCCCCAACCGTGTCCTTTCCTCCCCCATCAAATCCTCGCACACAAATGCTATTCTTGTGGATTCTCTCACTGTCTACTTTTAACTTTTCCAGGGTGGAGAGAGGGCAGATGTTTGCACTAGACCTACTATCAATTAGCATCCGGGTGACTACTGAGTCTTCATATTTCACCATAAGGTAGAGCTCTCTATTATGCTCAGTACCCTCCAATGGAAACTCATCATCAGAAAATGTAACCCTGTTGATCTCAAAAATCTTGTTTGCTATTTTCTCCATATGATTCACAGAGATCTTATCAGGAACATGGGCTTCATTCAGAATTTTCATCAATGCTCGACGGTGCTCATCCGAATGGATCAATAAAGATATCAATGAGATCTGTGCCGGATTTTTTCTCAACTGTTTTACAATGGAATAATCCTGCGCCTTCATCTTTTTCAAGAATTTTTCTGCTTCCTCTTCAGTTACGACCCTTTTTACTGGTGCTGGATTATCTTTGGCTGCCTTAGCTTTTCTCAGTTCCTCAGGGGCAAAGCATCTCCCTGAACGAGTAAGCTCGTGGGTTTCACAAACTTCTTCTTTTAACTTCCTTCCCTTTGTATATCACAGTCACCCAGCCGTAATTCCATGGGACGACCTTTTCAATGACTATTGGCAACCGAGTTACTGTCTTAATGATAACTGGCTCTATGTGAGCCCCTTTTACGATCACAACGGGCTTGACAACTGCTCCCGGCACCTCCACTTTAATTGGCTCTTATTTTACTGCGTCACTGCTCAAAGGCTCCTTCTTTATCACAACCACTGGTTCTCTAACTGTCTTTTCTACCTTGGTCAATTCTCTCCCACTGATTGGTTTCTCATTTGACCTGGCCCCACTGGCCCTGATCATCATTACGGTTTGTGAAGGCTTATTATACCCTCCCTTTTGCACTAACTCAATCATATGAGTCTCATGATGGGTTGGCAATGGATTCTGAGTGATGTTAGGCGTCTCTGGAGCCTGCACCTCAATTTGGCGGGTATTAATGAGCTCCTGAATGGCCGTTTTCAAATGACAGCACTTCTCTGTATCATGCCCCGGGGCACCCGAGTAGTACTCGCAACTCACCGAGTAGCCCAGGTTCCTTGGGGGAGGATTTGGCACTTTGGGTTCAATCGGACTTAACATGCCTAATTGTCTCAATCTGTGGTATAAGCTGGTGTAAGACTCTCCCAACGGAGTGAAAGTTTTCTTCTTCTGCAGCCTATCATGTTTAGAAACAGGGTTGGGCAAAAAACCGGGTCCAGTGGGGTTTCTGTAGGCTCTCGGAGGAGGGTAGGTATTTTGAGTATGGTAAGTATTTTGTGGGGTGGGTGCATGCCATGGCGCCTGAGGTTGGGGGTATGTTTGGGCATGGTGGATAGAGAAATGAGGGGCGGGAGGTGGATAATAGTGTTGTGATGGGCCATATGGGTTGTGTGGGTAGGTTTAGGGATGAGGTCGTGGTTGGTGATAATATGGTGATGGACCCCTGGACCAGGCTCTTGATTCCATTACTGTAACATCTTCTTTCTTTTTCTTTCCCAATGCCCCTCCAGTGCCGCTCTAGATAGCCTGGGTAGTTGCTTTAATTGCCGAATAGCTCATAATTTTGTTGGACTTGAGACCCTCTTCCACCATACTTCCCATTTTCACTACCTCATTAAAAGTTTTTCCAACTGCTGATACCAGATGACCATAGTAGTTAGGCTCCAAAGCCTGCAGAAAATAATCGACCATCTCGCTTTCCTTCATTGGAGGATCAACTCTTGCGGCATGTTCTCTCCACTGAAAACCGTACTCTCTGAAGCTTTCCCCCGGCTTCTTTTCAGTTTTGGTCAATGATAGACGATCCGGGACAATCTCGAGATTATATTGAAAGTGGCCTGCAAATTCCTGGGCCAAATCATCCCAGGTGTACCATCGAGCATGATCTTGCCGCGTGTACCATTCCAAATCAGCACCACTGAGACTTTGACTAAAGTACACCATTAATAACTCATACCTTCCCCCAGTGCCTCTCATCTTACTGCTAAATCCCCTCAGATGGGCTATCGGATCTCCATGTCCTTCATACAGATAAAACTTGGGTAACTTGAATTCCGCAGGCAACTAGACGTCGGGAAACAAGCACAAGTCCTAGACCCTGCATATTTCAGAATGATTGCTCTAAGGTTTTCACCTTTCGTATCATCTCCTCTTGCTCAAGGTTTTTGCGAGGCTTCTCCTCTTCAGCGGAGTTATCAAGACGGGGAATGTAGAAGTATGGTTCTGGAGGTTTGAAGGTGGGTTCAGGTGGGTAATAGTGGTTTTCCTGGGTTTGGAACAGGGGCTCACTAGAAGATCTATGTAATGCGGCGGATAGAGGAGCCACAAACACAGGAGTAGTTGGATATTTTTGCAAAAGGGGTGGTTCGACACGATGAGTGTTGCCTACGTATCTCACATCCGGTGAGAATCTAACCAGCGTAGTTCGGGCAGATTTGCCAACATCAAAAGTATATTTTTGAACATCAATTTTCTTTCTATTTTTCAAGCATCTCGTTATGATTTGGGTATTGGTTTTTCCAAGCAAATGGTTACCCTCACTTAGTCCTAACACTGCTATTTTCCACAATTTCTCACTTATTATATACAAGCCGATCAACATGCAAAACCGAGCAAATGAATGCGCAAGCAGCACGTAAGATGCATCATCCTGTCCTAGACGGACCCAACCCCTATGTTGAGTCCCCTAAGTCAAATTTACATGATGCAAACAAGCGTCCTACTAAGGATCCGACGTGAGGTTATTGTTCTTCTAGGTTTAAACCTTAGGTTTATTGGTCTAGACCTCGCTTACCCGAGCGAACAACTCGGGCCGAGGGGGAGGCAGCATACCGGGGATACAGAAGCTCCGCCGGCTTTGCAACTTATCCAACCTCATTCTAAACTGGGAAAGACCCTAAACAGAAGAGAAGCTACACGAAGTGCACCCTTCTCCATGATGTAGAAGACTCAGAAAGAGGAAGGGATTCGCGACAGTTTATATACAATTCAACAAATATCAAAGCGGTAAAACATTTAGCACATATAGCATGGGACATGTAGCAAAATCAAATAAATCCAAATATAACAATTTAACTGAGCTCGAATTCTCGAACACCTGAACCCAAAGTTCTGGGTTCTCATCCACAGCAGAGTCGCCAGAGCTATCACACCTTCTTTTTCGCTACTACACCCCGCGAAGGGTATAATAAAATGAGTTTTTCCAATTAAAGGACAATCAAAACGGGATTCGTTTATTAAGAGATTCAGAGTCGCCACTTGGGAGATTTATGGTATCCCAAGTCACCAGTTTGAATCCCGATTTGAGGAAAGGGTTTGACTCTGTATTACAGTCGCGAACCAGAAATTCGGGTAAGGAGTTCTGTTAAATCGGGAGAAGGGGTTAGGCACTCCCGAGTTCCGTGGTTCTAGCACGGTTGCTCAACTGCTATATTTGGAAAAAATCTAATTTAATACATGTTAAACCTATAGTGCAATTTTAGAATTATTTACCGTTTTTAGTCAATTATTAAGAAAGTGAACATCGTTTAAGAACGTATTTTTGGATCACGTCACATGAAATGCACCCGAATCCTCGACACATTCTTATTCAACGTTTTGGGATTTGGATTTGGGTCGCATGAAATGCACACCCGTATTTAAGAAGGTAAACCTATTAAAAGCGCGCCTAAAGATGCTAGCGTGTTATTATCTTTGCAGGGGGCAGTGAAATTCGCTAAACGGCACACCCCAAATTCTAAGTATTTTTATATAAGCATTTAATGAGGGCCCCACAATTTATATATTTCTATTTGGCGAGGCTCGTCTCATTTTATTAATTAAAGGGCAAACCTAAAATAACTACAATCTTCGATTTATTATTTGTCTCTAAAGGGACTAATCAATTTGCATTTATAAATTCGGGCCTCGAATTCAAGTCCGAATTCAAACAAAAGGGGGACCCTCTTAATTTGAACCGGCCACCTAATTCGAAACCCAAATTAAGACTTGCAAATCAATTCATGTATTCCTATGTAATTTAAAGGGGGGGGGGGGGTTCGACTTCTAGCATTTTTGGGCCTAAAAATTGGTCCAAACAGAAAGCAATTCGGTCACATGAGTTGGGCAACCTATGTCCATGAAGCAACCAAGTTTTGGGCTAAAAACGGGCGCAATTCCAGAATGAAGCAAGGCAATCATGTAAACATTCAGTGATATACATTGGGTCTGCTTTGAGAGTCCAAATATTTACGAACCACATTAACTAATGCTCATACTCACATGTCAATTAGTGCTCAATTTATGAATTAACACTTAGTCTAGGATTGTAATAGGCCTTCAGAAAATGGGAAAGATATTCAATTAGATTCAGGACTGCCTGTTGGGCAAACGTTGGGCCTGTTTGTGTCAAATAGCATAGAACTCAAAACTACCTCAATATAGAGTGAAAATCGAGTCTGTTTCAAACAAAATCTATATTTACTGGTGGTCTATCCTGTAACTGATTCATTCTTTTATCATTAATGCAGGAATTACTAATTTTACCGGATTTTCTATATAGAGCATATGAATATTGCCTGAAACTAACACATCGCTGGACATTTGAACTGATAGACGAATAATGAAATCCTGCTACAATATAAGACCTGATTATTACAATAAGCGAAATTCCTACTACAATGACTACTGTGATTACAATTAGTTAACTGGACTGTTACTAACTCCAATTACAATGACTAAATTAATGAAACGAGGTTCAGTTACAAAGGCTAATATGATTGTCTATTTTAGTTGCATAATTTCTAGAACAAGAGGGAGAGCAATCCAATTATACAAATCTTCAGAAGTCCTAAGTTATCAAGTATCAACTGCTGCTACCACACGTAACTAATGTATATACAACATTAACAGGAGCAAACTATCCTATGAAGAATATATATATGAACGAAATAAAATCTAAAAAATTCAAGCGCTTAAGTCAGCCTTTTATTCCAACAAACTTCAGTTACAAATTTCCTGAATTTTTTGCCATTGGAGAACGAGTATGTACCTGGAAAATGAGGAAAAGTGAGAGAGTAATAGGTCAGCAGTGCAGACAACAGTCAACAACAATGGTATTTCAACAGCAGCACCAAAATCACTCTCAAACCCAAAATCAGTTCAAAAATAGCCCAGGAACGAACTCAGAAACTCAACAGCAGGCAATTAATCAAAAATAAACTCATTTGACCTCAAGTTTACTCGAAATTGAACTAGGAAGCTACAGGAAGATCAATGTAACAGTTTTTGGAGTTTTGAAAGTTTTCTATTTTTTTTTCTTTCATATTTTGGACAGGATTTAAGATCTAAGAGAAGGCTTGAAGTATGAAATCAGAATTTTTAGCTCCTTTGATTTGAAATTCAAACTTTGAAGTTCAGATTTGCAGGGGGGGTTTTGGGGGGAATTTTGGGGTCCAAAAACTTGCTATTCAAGGCAAAGGGCATGCCCTTTTATAGGCAAAGATGAGGGCAGCCCTCAGATTTTCTGTTTGCACATTAGTCCTAACTTATTTTTAGTTTAGTCCTTCATTTTCTGACTTGTGTCACAAGTTAATACACTACAATTACTGAAATTACACTATAGTACTACTTTGGAAGGCCCTAGAAGATTCTAGTTTCAACTACCATGTGATACACAATCCTAAATGTCCAAACTACCCTTTATCTAGGCTGAAATTTACCCAAATCGACCCAATCCCTTTACCTAAGTTAGCAATTTAACTATCATCTAAAACAAACTAAACTAAGCTAATCAACTAACTAATACAAGATTAATAGTTAACCAAAACCAAACAAGGCCCGGGCAAGATCAAATAATAGACTATCAGTACTAAGGAAAACAAATTTCAGAACACCATATCAACTATTGGAATTAAATCATACATGAAGCAAAATTGGAAAAATATAAATTAATATGCTCGACCCTAATTTCAAATTATTATTATGGATAGAAGAAAAGTAAACAAAAATAAAAGAAATCCTCATACTGAACACAGGCGAATTAACAAAAATGCAAACAAATCCTAACTAATCGAGACGAGATATCAATTGATAAAAGAAAAAATAATGGAGAAAGAACAAGAAGACATTACCTATGGAGCCCGGACCGGAGACTAGAAACTCGATTCGAGCCTTGGAATAATAAAATCATTTGTTCTTTATCAAAGAACAAATGAAAATGTTATTTCGAGGCTCAAATCCAATACTGGACTCAGGCAATTAGCAAAACTCGAGACAAATTGAATTTTAGGGTTCTGCCTTTTGAGGTTCGAGATTCGAGCAGACTTGGGAACATTCGAACGTTAAAACCCATGGATTCATGATGAGTGAGGTCTGAGGATTATCAGGTATGAATTCGGGGCCGTTTGGACAAAGTAGGGTTTTGGCCGGATTTTCCAAATCCAGATTCGAGAGTTTTGGTTAGGATTTGGGCGAAACTAATGGTAAATATGAGAAGAGGAGGAAGAGAAGAGCCTGGGGTGTATTTTTGGGGTAATTTGGAGCACCGCTGCCGGCGGAGGCGATTTCCGGCCGGCGGCGTTAGGGTGGAGGGCGGTGGAGACGGCGGTGGCGGTTGGAGACGGGGGTGGTGTTACAGGGGGGTGTACGAGGAAGATAACATGGATTATTAGGGTTTTAGGATTATTTGGACAGTTTTATTTAACCTATTGGATTGATGGGGGCCGTTGGATTATGGCAATGGATGGTCAGATCTACTCGACGCCACATGGTGTCGTTTCACCTATCCAAAATGCAGGCCGGGTGGCCTAGGGTTTGGGCCCGGTATTGGTGCTGGTTTGGGGAAGGCTTCATTTGGGCTGAGCAAAGTTGGCCCAAACATTTGATTCTTTAAGTGTTTTCTTTTGTTCTCTTTTTTTTACCTTTTTTTTGTATTTATTTTATGCATATTTTATATTTTCCAGATTTTATGAAATGCTAAAAAATATAACCAATTGACATTCTAAAAATATTATATTTTCTAATTTTCATCACCCTAATTTCTAATTAGACACAAATTAAAATTAAAATAAAAAATGCAAAATGGACTAATTTTGTTATTTTCTTTATATTTGGCTTTAACTACTAATTAACCCTAAAATATTAAATCCTAAATAAATGCCACATGTATTTTTATATTTTCTTATGAAAAATGCACAAATAAAATGCAAATAATTAACAGAAAATAACACAAAATTCATAAAATTTTAAAATAATGAAAGAAAACTCATTTTGTTTGAATATTTTGGGAGTAATTCACTTAGGGCAAAAATCACGTGCTCACACTCTACACTATCAACAAAAATGATGAAACGGAGGGCGAGGAAATAACACCTGATGAATCTCCTCAACGAGACGACTCACCTCTTCCCCATGGAAGCATCACAACATCACACAGTAAGGGGACGTCTACATCCACAAATGTAAGAGGCACCACCTGCAATGAAGAAAATACTCGAAGCGTGGTTGAGAAATGCACTGATCGTCATTCTCAACAAACCTCCTCAGAGGCCGAATAGAGAAGGCACAGAAGTCTGCGTTGCATCAAAGCCAAATGAACAACACTCCCCCTGTAACAAGTAATCCTCACAATGTTAGTGATACAGGTAATGACACCCTCACAACCAATTTTAGAAAATGGAGGAGATGGAGAATGAGAACAAAATGCTACGTAACCAAATGAAAAAGAATCAAGAAAGGGTAGACAAAATACCGGGTGCCCCAACTCTTATGCCAAAATGGGACATCGGTCGGTTCGTGGAACAGTCGTACAGTGATGAGGCGGCTCCACATACTACACCCAAAACCTTCAAAATGTCGTCGTATTTGAAATATATGACGGTATGATAGACCTTGAGGATCATGTGATCCACTATGTCACTGCAGTTAAAGGCAATGACCTCGTCAAAAAACAAGTGTCATCCATATTACTAAAAAAAATTGGTGAAATCCTCACCAGAGGAGCACTGACTTAGTATTCACAGCTACCCGCACGCTCGATTAAAACATTCAATGAAATGGCCGATAAGTTTGTAATAGCACACGCTAGAGCAAAAAAGGCGGAGGCGAGAGTAAATGACATATTCGCTATCAAACAATCACCCAGAGAGGGGATCAGGGATTTCCTCACCCGATTTAATCGAGTAAGGATGACCTTGCCACACGTATCGGAAGGAATGGCTATTGCAGCCTTTCAGAACGGGGTGAACAGAAGTGGTTCAAGGGCGACCAAAAAGCTGCTAAGACGCCTCGTGAAATATCCTCCTACCACTTGGGATAAAATACACAATGCTTACTGCGCTGAAGTTCGAGCCGACGAGGATGATCTGAATGGGCCGATTCAGCGGTTGACTACAGTACAAGCCGAGCTCCGGAGGGACTAGAGAAGTGACTACAAGAGATATCAAGCAGGACCCCGACCCGTTTGGGAAAGGTATCAGACTTACAGCCGAGGAATTTTCATGATGTCTCCCCGCCACGATGAAGGTCCGCCCAAGCCACGAATAGGGACTCACCGAGGTGAGAGAGGTATGCCCATTTTACTATCTGCTCACAATTTCTATGTTTCCCCCACAAAAATAGTTTACGCACTGGAGAAGCTCGGGCCAAAAGTAAAGTGGCTGCAGAAGATGAGGTCCGACATAAGCACTAGAAAGTCGAACGCCCTCTGCGAATTCCACCAAAAGCGGGGTCATAAAACTGAGGACTGTATCAGTTTAAGATAAGAGGTCGTGAACATGCTCCACTAGGGTCACCTAAAAGAGTTGATGAGCGACCGAGGGCCAACTTCGCCCGTAGGCATGAACAACACCAAATACCACCCTCCCCGGCTAGAACCATTCAAATGCTAATTGGAGAGGGCGACGACACATCGATCAACAACATAAATTCACCACAACCCACAAACTCAGATGATCAATCACTCATAAACGGTATGGCGAACTCGAAGAAAGTATCATCTTCGATAAGTCAGATACCTAGAGTTTGGTTTTTCCTCACTATGATGCCCCTGTCATTACTTTATGCATCTTAGATACTGATGTAAAATTCATTATGGTCGATGACGGGAGTAGCGCGTGCATCATCCATCCTCGCATTCTCACCCAAATGAAGCTCGAAGATAGGATAGTGCCACGTTGTATCACACTAACAGGTTTTAACAATGTAGTTAAGCAGATATTTGGAGAGATCATAGTGCCCATCCTAGCTGGCGATGTTACTTTGGAAACCAAGTTCCACTTCATGGATCACGACACGGCATAAAACACCATCATAGCACGACCTTGGATCTACGCATGAAAGCTATCCCCTCCAGCTTGTACCAGATCATCAAATTTCCCAACCCTTGGGGGTGTTCAGCATTTGAGGAGAACAACGCACCTCCAGGGAATACTACTGCATTGCCCAAGACAGCATGCACACCCAACAGTTAAAGGGTAAAGCCAAAGAAGTATAGCAATCAATAGTGTCGAGGACGAGAAGGATGTGATCAAAGATCTCGAAGTCGTAGAAGCTACAGGATCTACCATAGAAGACCTTGACCCCGTTCAACTAGAGGGCAACGACCACAACAAAAAAGCCTACATCGGTCACAAACTCCAAGATTCAGGCAAGTTCCACTAATTTTTAACTAACAACAGGGGCTTGTTCGCCTTTTCCCATGCAGATATGTCGGGCATCACAAAAGAGATAGCAACTCACAAGTTGAACGTCGACCCATTTTACCCCCTAGTAAGGCAAGTTAGACAAAAATTTAACCCTGCAATAAATAATGCGGTCCGCGAGGAGGTTGAAAAGCTGTTAGAAAATGGTTCTATCAGAGAATCGAAGTACCCTCAATGGGTCACCAACGTGATCGTGGTGAAAAAGAAGAATGGGAAGCGGCGGATGTGCGTAGACTTCACATATCTTAACAAAGCCTGCCGAAAGGATTTATTCTCACTACCTTATATTGACCAGATCATCGACTCAACAGCCGGGAACGAGCTGTTAAGCTTTTTGGATGCCTACTCGGGCTATAACCAAATCCTCATGGAGGAAGAGGACCAAGAAAAAACCATTTTCATCACACACCAGGGGACGTATTACTATAGGTTATGTTGTTCGGGTTAAAGAATGCATGGGCGACATTTCAGAGGATGGTGACAAGAATGTTCAAAGACCAACTCGGCAAAATAATGGAAGTCTATATCGAAGACATGTTGGTCAAGTCAAAATGGAAGGAGGATCACATCGACCACCTGAAAGAAGCCTTCGACATACTCAGACGGTACGGCATGAAACTGAACCCAGAGAAGTGCACCTTCGGAGTAACCTCGGTAAAATTCCTCGGGTTCTTGGTATCACAACTAGGTATCAGATTCAAGCCCAACCAGATCAAAGCGATATAAGTGATACCAGAGAACCTAACTAGTAAGAAATAAGTGCAAAAGCTTATCATCCGCATAGCCGCCCTGTCAAGGTTCTCATAGTCCTCCGATAAATGCCATAAATTTTTTGACGTACTCAAGAAAGACAATGGACTCCAATGGAACTTTGAGTGAGTCGAAGCCTTGAGAGAACTAAAAACATATTTGTATTCTCCTCCACTATTCGCTAAGGCAGAACTCGGTGAGCGTCTCCTCGTCTACTTGGTCATATCTGATGTGGACGTGAGTGCGGTCCTAGTCCGAGATAACGAAGGTACGAAATCTCCCATTTATCCACACCTCGAGAAGCTGGCCGTGGCTTTGGTCATAGCTTCATGAAAGCTTAGACCCTACTTCTAGTATAATCCTGTCTCGGTTGTAACAACCTTTCCCCTGAGGAGTATTCTGCACAAGCCCGAGCTATCGGGTCGGTTGGACAAATGGGTCTTGGAGTTGAGCGAGCACGATATAACCTATCAGCCACGAACAAGAAAAAGTCGCAAGTACTTGCCGACTTTGTTGCCGACTTTAATGCAAAGATAATGCCCGAAGTCGGAAGGAAGTCTTCGGTACTTCCACCAAAATTCACAACCAATGGGTTCTGTACACCGATAGTGCTTCTAACACGTTAGGATCTGGACTAGGACTCGTGCTCGAGGTCCCAACGGGAGAAGTAATTCGCAGTCCATATGTTACCCTGACACGACTAACAATAAGGCTAAGTATGAGGCCATGATTGCAATATTAAAATTGGCACTCAAGTATCGAGCAAAACGAATCATCCTGCGGTGTGACTCTCAACTCATTATCAATAAGTTGCAGGGACTTTCCAAATAAATAAATAGAAAGACTGCAAAAGTACCAGGCTGAGATATACAAGTTGTTACCCCAATTCGACGAATGCCACCTCGACTAAATCCTCGAGCATAGAATATCGAAGCAGACGACCTCGCCAAACTAGCATCGGCCACCAAAAGCATAATCGGATAAGGGAATGTGGTCACTCTACTCCACTCATCGAATGATCAAATCGAGGTACGAACTATAAACTTAACTTAGGACTGGCGCAATCGTATTATCTCGTATTTGCAGGACAGGGTGCTTCCAGACAATAAAAAAGAAACCAAAAAGCTTCGAATGCAGGCGGATAGGTACAACGTCATCAACAATGACTTGTATAAAATAACATATGGCGGCCCCCTATCAAAATGCTTAGGCCCAAACTAGACGCAGCGCATCCTCGAGGAAGTTCACGAAGGTCACTGCGGGGCTTATACTGGCAATCGAGCTCTCATCAGATGCCTCATACGAGCAGGCTACTACTGGCCCACAATGAAAAAAGAGGTTGTCGACTTCGTAAAAAATGCGAGCAATGCCAAAAATATGCCCCCTATGATCCATCAAGCGGGCGAGCACCTCCACTCAGTCACATTGCCTTGGCATTTCATCAAATGGGGAATGGACATCATCAGACCCCTCCCAGCTAGACGAGGTAATGTAAGATTTCTTTAGTTTTAACTGACTATTTTTCCAAGTGGGTGGAAGCAGGTGCGTTCGCCCAAACATGATAGCAAGAAAGTGATCACCTTCATATGGAGAAATATCATATGTCGTTTTGGCCTCCCCAAAGAAATCAGTTGTGATAACGGGCCTCAATTTACTAGGAAAAAGATACCGAGTTCTTCAAGAAATGGCACATCAAAAGAATATCCCGCGAGCAATAGGCAAGCGAAGTCCTCCAGCAAGTCAATATTGAATATTATGAAGAAGAAGATTGAGAACGCCAAGGGACTATGGCCGGAATTGTTGTTGGAAGTGATATGGTCATACCACACAACACTGAAAACAAGCACAAGGGAAACACCGTACTCATTGGTCTATGAGACTGATGCAGTAATAGTGGTCATGGTAAGAGAACCAAGCCTAAGGTACTCACACGAGAACGGACTGAGGAACGATGAAAGTAGGAGGCAAGACCTCGACGAGGATGAAAAATGAAGAGACATGGTTTATATAATAATGGTCGCTCTGAAACAACAGGCAGAGCTACACTAAAACAAAAACGCCAAGACCATACCACTCAAAGTCGGAGAATACGTGCAAAAGCCAAAACACAGGCAAGTAAGGATCCTCGAGAAGGAAAACTAGGGACTAGTTGGGACGGACCATACAAAATTATAGCGACAACAAGTAAAGGGTTGTTCTAACTAGAAATAATGGAGGGAAAGCTACTACCAAACAACTGGAACACCGCCCACCTCAAATACTTCAACTTCTAATGAAGGGTGTTCTCCGAGCGGTATTCTTTTTCCCTTACCTGAGTTTCGCCCCAATTGGGTTTTCTCGCAGAGGTTTTTAACGAGGCGACGAGGAAGACCTTTCAAATTTAAAGCACGAGCAGGCGAGGTTACTAGTTAGCAAGTTTATTGCTTGACCCCTCGAGTACTTCTCCAGGTCAAAGAATAAAGGGACTAGATAGACTAGGATTGGAATACCAGCCTAGAAAATGTGTAAACTTCTCCAATGTATATATGTAAGAAAAACATACAAACACATGATGTTCGCCTGTCTCCAACAAGTTTTAACTCCGTACCAATCAATGCGCTCACATTCGATCTTGTTCGAATTAACTAAGTCAACATTCGACCTCGCTCAAATCAGCTCACATTCGACCTTGTTCGAATTAACCGAGTCAATATTCGACCTCGCTCGAATCGACTCACATTCGACCTTGTTCGAATTAACCAAGAGTTAACATAAAATTCGAACTCGCTCGAATCGACTCACATTTGATCTTGTTCGAATTAACTGAGTCAACATTCAACCTCGCTCGAATCGACTCACATTCGACCTTGTTCGGGTCAAGTGAGTCAACATTCGACCTTGATCGAATCGACTCACATTCGACCTTGTTCGAATTAACTGAGTCAACATTCGACCTCGCTCGAATCGACTCACATTCGACCTTGTTCGAATTAACTAAGAGTCAACATTCGAAATCACTCAAATCGAATCACATTCGACCTTGTTCAAATTAACTGAGTCAACATTCGACCTTGCTCGAATCGACTCACACTTGACCTCATTCGAATTAATTGATATAACATTTGACCTCGCTCGAATTAACTCACATTCGACCTTGTCCGAACTAATTGAAGTGACTTTCGACCTCGCTCGAATTAATTCACGTTCGACCTTGTTCGACTTAGCTAAAGTGACATTTAACCTCGTTCGAATAAAATACGAGTAACTCTCGATCTCGTTCGAATCCAACTCGTACTCGACCCGACTTAAGTTTGACTTACAAGTTAACTTCGTTTGAGTCAACCACAATTGCATAAGGCTTACCCAGATTCAATCAAAGATATAGTCGGCCATGTTTGAGATAACACATACCAACACAACTCTTCTGAAGCAACTACTTGAAGAAAATCGTTCAAAGAAAAATAAAATACCAGTAACATACATCAAAGGGTTGCGATCATTTCATTCCAAAAGTATCTTATAAAGGGCTAGAAAGATGCCCACACCAAAAATGAGAATAAAAATTAAGTACAAAGTACTACGCATCATCCTCGCCTTCCTCGCTGCTGTCTCCACCATTCGGCCTAGCAGCATCATCTCCACCACTCGACCTAGCAATGTTGTCTCCACCACTCGGCCCAGCTGCACCGTCTCTACCATCACCTTTGGGGTATTCATCCTCGTACCAGGCATCTTGCTCGAGATTGTCCAATTCTTCCTCTTCCTCGCTGTCGCCGACCCTAGGGGTAGATGGATCATAACCACAAGCAAACCTAGTCGCACGTGGCTTAGTGCGACTTCAAAATTGGCCTCAGGAACCTTCCTCGCCATCATCAGATTCCTATAGATGTCTAGCTGAGCCTCGACATGGATCCACATATTGTATAAGTGCCATGGAACATCAGGGAAAACAGAAATGTGAGAGGACGGTTGATCCAACAGCCTCGCCTTTCGGCCTCAAGGATGGTAACCTTCTCCTTTAGGTCCGAAACATCTTTCTCGAGACCACCAATTTGTTCGTTAGACCTCGCCTCCCTGAGTGAGGCTGTCTCAGCATTGCTTGCCCGTATAGATCTAAGGACACAAATAACGTTCTCGAATTCCACTACCTTTGCCAACGCCTCCACCCTAGCTCCCTCGGTCCTCTCCAAATTTGCCATTCTCTCGACCAATTCATCACTCAAGCCATTAGTAGCGCAGCCCGCAGAGACATCACTTGAGCTTGGAGGTCGACACACTCAGCCACAACCCCTTGTTCACTTCGATCTCGTCCTCCTTAATCCTAAGCGCTCCCTCAAGCTTGTTGTATTTGCCAATGACTCTCACGAGCTCATAGTCCTTCTGCCTCAACTCCTCCCTAAAAAACTAGAGGTTACCTCCCGCAAGGTGCCGAGCACATATCTCATGCTATTTATCACAAAATCGATGATACATCACAACTATTTTCTTAAAAACCACCTTCTGCTTCTCCTCTCGGTGGGCATTCTTGAACTCCAAGATAAGAGTCTAAAAAGAAAACACTCAGAAAAAAAACCTAGAAAAGAGGAAGAGTCACTAAGACAAGAAAGCTATAGGTCCTAGGGGCTCTCCAGCGGGGGAGGGGCAAAGAGCAAAAAAAAAGAAGAGAAAAGTCAGTAAGAATAAAAACGAGAAAAAACGCAAGCTATAAAGAACAAAAACAAAGATATCAACTCACCCGCAAAGCCATTCCGGATATGCTTAACGATAGGCCGGCATCCTTGAACGATTGTAGAATTCTGTTCTCGGCGCCAGAGCAAAGGGTGAACAAAGAGGGGAACACGTTCTCTATGTTGGTCAACAAGTTACAATTCAAAAGGGATGACTATTGAACAAGAAGATCAATCCGTTCTCACCTCAACCCGGGTAAACCCTTCGTCGAACATCTCCTCCTCCTCTGGGTGATGTCAAAACCAGATTCAAAATTATCTACGGTCGCATTTCTTTCCCTATCCTTGGTAGATGAAGGAATGACGACCGGATCAAATGTCGACATGTCATTCCTCGGCACGACCATGGCAACCTCTAGTAAAAGAGAAATCTTAGCATTTGGAACTGAAATCTCGGCGACTGAAGTCACGTTGATTTCAGGCACGGGCACGACTGGATCGGGCTCACCACCTGTTGATCCTTCACTCCTTTCTACCTCGCTGCCAACCTCTACTCGTCGCCTTTTCAACGGAGCCACTTCCTCACCGCTCGGCGATGACTCATCTACCAAATGCAGTAAAGAAGAAGCTGTAGTCCCCGTTAATAGAGAATCGCCTGACGGCCAGGCCCACATAAAGCTGGGACTTTAGAAGAAGCAGCGGTCTATGCAGACTCGCCTATAGTCACAATGGTCAGAGACCTGGTCGCAGTAGCCGACTGACGGAAAGCGGGTGTGGGAAACTTTGCCTTCTTCGGAGCCCTTCGACCTAAAAGTAAGGAAAACTGCATAAGTGAAAAAGAAAAACGATATTGAGGTCGAGGCGACCTAAGATCAAAACTGGATTCACCGATCAAAGAAGGTTAGGACCCAAAATTCTTATTGAATGACGACAACTCACGGATCCCAACCGCGTGGGGAAAAACCTGAGCCACTTAGTCACGAATATAGGCGACCAACGTAGGAGGCTCCTTCTCGGCTGCACCATGAAAGAATTAGGTAACAAAATAAAGACAGCAAACGACTAGTCAACAAAAATACTTACGGGCGAAGTTACACTCCTCGGGGAATCCAATGGGGTTCGCCACCACGTGCTCGGTTTTGATAAAGAAAAAGTCAACCCAAACCTACGATTGGTCCATTTTCACCACTAGTCCTTTGGACCCTCGATGATGAAGGTATATCATTGCGCTCCGGTGAAATCTCGGAGCGAAAAGATGTAGCAAATGGTGGATAGAGATTTTGCAGTTGGCCAGCTCCGCGTACCTTATCAACATAATGAAAAGTTTGTAAATATAGGGAGAGAGCTAGGCTGGACAGATGTTGTATTAGCGGCAGAATTCCTCTACTAACAGGGGAAAAGAAAGAGAATAGCCCACTCGAAATGGGTATGCATAAAATGCGCAGTACATAGGACAATAAATAAGGAGCACATCGTTCCTGAATGGGACCATGTCAATGTGAGCAGGGATGTTGTACTTGGCCCTAAGCTCGAAAAGATAGGCCACTCCTATCTCAAATTTCACAGGCACAAACTCGTCAAAAGGAGGCTTCGAGAAGTCCAACCTGGCCTTGTCACTACGAGGGACAATCTCTTCTACTGTGGGAAAGTTATCATCTTCTGCAACTATGGCCTCCCCTTCATCACGAACGGGCATGGACACTGATATCAGATGCGGGCAGAGAATATCCTCAGAGTTCGAAGAAGCAATAGCCATTTGTATAACTATATAGGAGCAAAAGAATTGGAAGTGAAGAAGAGATAATGGTGGCGGTAGAGAAAGCTGCAGAAAATGGAACTCAAAAATAATAAGAGAGGCAGATAGGCAGGCTTAGGGAACTCTAAAGTGTAAAGTTTCGATCGAAAGGGTTTCTCCCTTTATTTTTAGAGAACACCGATACATTAATCGAGAAAAGTAGCTAACACACGCGCTGAGATCGAAGTGACATGTTCACAAGAAATGATGCAGTGCATCGGGAAGATGCGTAATTATGACATGTGAGGCTGTGATATAATTTTGAACTATCATCTTTAAGCGCATCCCTCAAAGTGTCACATCACCATCTCGACCACAACTACCACTACTCGACCTCCCCGTCCAAATTTTTCAATACCGCAGTTGATGAAGTCCGCTCATCAAGTCCGACCAAAAGACGACCTCGATAAGCGGAGGGACTAACTGTATGGACAAAATTCGACTGAGAAAATTTGGTATGAAGAGGTGATTATCACGACGATTACAACTCGGCATAGGGGCTTGGCCGAGGTCGAGCAGTGATTAACGAGAATGAATCATCACGTGGCACACCTGGGCCGAAGTTGAGTAGCGGGAACGGAAGTAACGATTGGTATAGTCTTGGAACTTTCAAAGGGAATATTCCCTTGGATATTCTCTCTGTTGTACTTTTAGGGTTCTTTAGGAATATTCCCCAAGGATATATAGAGTAAGAGAGAGAAAGAGGGAGGGGATTCGTTTTTGGAAGATAAGAGCACAATTGTAAAATAAGCACTCAAGAAAAATACAAGAAACCACTTTTAGTAGAGATTCGACCTTTTAGTGAATAATTCTATTGTCATTTCCATCAAATATAAAAAAGTGTGCAATATTCTCTAATGCTCGTGTCATTCAACATTGTCCGGAAAAAGAGTCCTTCACCCTCTTCAATAATGGGTGAATCTTCCCCTCTATTTATATTTATTACCATATAATATAGTCATTGCTTATTATTTGTCTTTCACTCACTCTTAACTACATCATTTAATACCCATTGAATGAAATTGGTTTGAAGGCACTTCACGTCACTCATATAAACATGTTTAGATCTAGAGTTTATTACGTTGAACTAGTATTTATCCATTATTCTCTTATTTAATTAGTTTAACAAAAGGTTTCATACTTTTTGGTCAAACAAGTTTGTCTTGAACTTCTAAAATACAACAACAACAACCCAGTATAATCCCACAAGTGGGGTCTGGGGAGGGTAATATGTACGCAGACCTTACCACTACCCCGAGGGACAGAGAGGTTGTTTCCAGGAGATCCTCGGCTTAAGAAGCAACGAGAGACGATATATTAGTACTATCAATAGCTGATAATAAATAACATAAAATACATAACATAACATAAAATAACAAAATAACAACAATATAGGAAATACAAAAAAGATGGAAGGTATACTAATATCCAACAAATAAAGCCCTACATCAGTAGCTGATCAGCAGCATCCTAAGACTAACTCCTAATAGACTAGTCTCACTCTAGGGCGCTGTAGAAATATCCACAACTTTCCCCTAACCTACAACCTTAATGTTCGACCTCCACAGTTCCCTGTCAAGGCCATATCCTCAGTAATCCTAAGTCGCGCCATGTCCTGCCTGATAACCTCTCCCCAATACTTCTTAGGTCTCCCTCTACCTCTCCTCATGCCCACCACAGCCAGTCGCTCACACCTTCTCACCGGTGCATCAATGCTCCTCTTCTGAATGTGCCTGAACCATCTGAGTCTTGCTTCCCACATCTTGTCCTCTATGGGGTCCACGCCCACCTTCTCTCGAATATCTTCATTCCTAATCTTATCCATCATTGTATGCCCGCACATCCACCTCAACATCCTCATCTCTGACTTTCATCTTCTGGATGTGTGAGTTATTAACCGACCAACACTCGGTCCCATATAATATGGCAGGCCTAACCATTGCTCTATAAAACTTACCTTTTAGTAACGGTGGCACTTTCTTGTCACACGGGACTCCAGTTTCTAACCTCCACTTCAACCACCCCACCCGTATACGGTGAGTGACATCCTCGTCGATCTCCCCGATCCCCTGAATAACTGACCCAAGGTAATTGAAACTATCCCTCTTAGGGATAACTTGAGAGTCAAGCCTCACTACCACTCCCGCTTCCGTCGACTCGACCCCAAATTTGCACTCGAGGTATTCCGTCTTCGTCCTGCTCAACCTGAAACCTTTAGACTCAAGGGCATGTGTCCAAACCTCTAGCCTCTCGTTGACGCCGCGTCGTGTCTCGTCAATTAGGACTATATCATCAGCAAATAGGATGCACCATGGAACCTCCGCTTGAATATGGTGCGTTATGGCATCCATCACCAGGGAAAATAGGAAAGGGCTGAACGCAGACCCTTGGTGCAACCCCGTAACAACTGGGAAATGCTCGGAGTCGCCTCCTATTGTCCCAACCCGAGTCTTAGCTCTATCATACATGTCTTTAATCACCTTAATATAGGCAACCGAGACCCCTTTAACCTCTAAGCAACTCCATAAGACCTCCCTAGTAACCTTGTCGTACGCTTTCTCTAGATCGATAAACACCATGTGGAGATCCTTCTTCTTATCCCTGTATTGTTTCACCATCCTCCTAATAAGGTGGATAGCTTATGTGGTAGATCACCCCGGCATGAACCCGAACTGGTTGTCTGAAATAGACACCGTCTTTCGCACTCTCATTTCTACCACTCTCTCCCAGACTTTCATGGTATGACTCGGTAATTTGATACCCCTATAGTTGTTACAGTTCTGGATATCGCCTTTGTTCTTATACAATGGAACCATTGTACTCCACCTTTCAGGCATCCTATTCATCCTAAATATAACATTAAATAACCCAGTAAGTCATTCCAAGCCTGCTCTACCCACACACCTCCAACGTTCAACCGGAATTTCGTCTGGCCCGGTAGCTCTGCCCCTCCTCATCTTACGCATTGCCTCCATGACCTCATCAACCTCAATATCCATACAATAACTTAATTCATGGGGGATGTCGGCATTCCTCAATTTACCTAGTACAATATCCCGATCCCCTTTTTCATTTAGAAGTTTATGAAAGTAGGTCTGTCATCTCCTCTTAATCTGGTCATCCTTCATCAAAACTTTGTCGTCCTCATCTTTTATGTACCTCACTTGGTCCAGATCCCGGGCCGTCCTCTCTCCCACCTTAGCAAGTCGGAATAACTTCTTCTCCCCGCCTTTGTTCCTTAGTTACTCATACAGACGAGCAAAAGCTTCCGTCTTATCCTCCGTTACTGCCATCTTCGCCTCCTTCCTAGCTACCTTATATCTCTCATTGTTATCTCTCTTCCCCTCCTTGCCAGTGCTCACTACTAACCGCAGGTAAGTCGCCTTCTTCATTTCCACTTTACCTTGGACAACTACATTCCACCACCAGTCTCCTCTGTGGCCACCGGTATGGCCCGAAGACATCCCTAACACCTCCCTCACCGCCTTCCTTATACAATCCGCCGTCGTCGACCACATAGTGTTTGCATCCCCACTACTTCTCCAAGCTTCCATTGCCGATAACCTTCCTTCCAACTCCTGAACTCTATCCTTAGTCAAGGCATTCTACCTAATCCTTGGGTGGCCTCGTACTGACCTCTTCTTCTTCCTTATCATAATACCAATGTTTATCACCAAAAGCCTATGTTGTGTTGCAAGGGTCTCGCCTGGGATAACTTTGCAATCCTCGCACAACCTTCTGCCGCATCTCCTGAGGAGGAGATAATCAATCTGAGTCTTCGCCACCAAACTTCGGTAAGTAACCAAATGCCCCTCCCACTTCTAAAATAATGTAACTAATTTGAGATAACTAATATTTAGAAATCAATAGTTTGATATGGAGGGAGTACTAATAGAATAACGTTAACAAAGAAAAGATTAAAGAGGAACTTCCCTAATACGTAAGAAATTTAGGCGATTGTTCTAGAATAAAAAGGACTGGCGCTCTCCACAAGTCAAGCCATGTCGAGCTCGAAGGTATCTGCCACGTAGACTTTACGGACCCACAAAAGATATTTAAGGAACTCCTAATATTATCCGTTTGGGCAAGATGCGCGCACTACTCACCCTGCGCATCTTAAGGGAAAAGAAAAACTAACCTACTAGTCGAAACCCTTTCTTTTCGATCAGGCTACTCTCACGCTTCTCTACTCCCTCTGCATAAAGCTTGGATCAACCTCACTGCTCCACCCACCCAAAATACTCATATAATAACACATACATATATACGTATAATAATAAGAGGTGAATATTGAGAATGGTATCAGGAAGGTGGATTGAAACAGGAGCGGATCTGTGGAAAGATAGGGCACGGTCCCTGCAGCTTCGTCTAAGAGACCGCCTTAGGGTCGCCGTCGATCATCACCGTCGCCGTCCTTTGATCTCTGACGGCTACTTTTCATCTACCGTCGAACGATGGGTCCAGCGTTTCAGCGATTTTCGTAGAGATGCTCTCCCTTCTTCCACTTTCTATCATCGTAAAACAGGTCAGTTCAACATTATAGGAATTTGTAAAACGAAATGTGACACAACCGCATCTAATTTGATCTATCTTCCTGTTCGTTAACATCATCAGTTATGCTACGTGGGAAATCTATATGCCGATTTTTCATATCTAGGATTTGCAAAATAGTTCGACTAAATAAAAAAGGACTTTGACAATGTTTTTAGTTTTACAATTGAAAAATTAGGGAATGTGGCTGAACTTCAACTGTCAAAAACTTGTTAAGCAATAAATTATGCTTTACGTAACGAATGCCATCAATTAACAACTAATGACCTCATGGTCTTTGCAAGGAGAAATTGGGAAAATCTACTAACCTAAATAGCAGCTACCTTAGCTGCTTTCTGCCCTTATATTCCAATCTCAGAGCTAGAGTTTACCTTCTTGACGCAGCAAACAGGTTTCTTCATATGTTAAAAGATGTGATTTGAAAGTTAATTATCTCGACTGAAATTAGTTGCTAGAATTATTCCTGGTACCAATATTTATCTACCTTTGATGAATTTAGGGCATTTTATCCAACTTTTTGGGATTCTTTCGATATGTTAAACCTTGCCTTTCAATTTTAGAGGGTGTTTGGACGGGCTTAAAAGCTGGTCAAAGCACTTTTTTATTTTTTGGAGCCTTTGACAACAAAATAAGCTAAAAAAAAGCTAAAAAGTGCTTAAAAAAAAGCCAAAAGCAAGCTGACCCCAACTTTTTTTATTTTGGCTTAAAAGACATTTTAGTTTGACCAATAAAATTACTCTCTTGCCCTTATAAGTTTTTATAATACCAAAATTACCCTCTTCTTTCCTCTTCATCCTCATTTTTATAATACCAAAGTTTTTATATTTTTATCTTTTTAATAAGAAAAAGTGCTTATCACCCCTTGTTTGCCAAACACTTCAACAACTTTTTTTAAGCTTTAGCACTTTTATCCAAACATGTAACTGATTATTTATAAAATAAGCTCCAGCACTTAAAAAGCTGCTTTTAAGCACTTGTGCTTAAAAGCCACTTTTTTTAAGTCAATCCAAACGGGCTCTTAGCTTGTGTGTCCTTCATGAGTTGGAAGGTTCTTTCCACTAAACTATCACTCACTTGTATTTGCTAACCTTTGGGGATTGGAGCTCACGAAGTAGTTATAATTCTGAATCCCTATGACTGCAGTTAGCAAGGATATTGATCCAGAAGCAGATTCAGTTCTGACTCGCATGCTTCAAGCTGTGGCTGTACCTGTGCTTGGAAATGTGTGTCATGTGTTTATGCATGGTCTCAATCGTGTTCAGGTAGCTAAAGCTTTAGTGAGTTACTATTTCAGCTGTTGCCTGGTTGGGAGAAATAACTAGATGACTTTTGCAGATATACGGTGCAGAAAAATTACATCAGGTGCTGGTCAACCGAGCGGAGAATAAACCTCTTATTACAGTCAGTCATGTTCCTGAGTTACTTCTAGTTCCTTCCTTTAAGCCTCGCACCCCTTGATTATGCCTTTTGATATATTACTGTTTAAATGAACTCAGGTGAGCAATCATGTTGCTGCTATGGATGACCCACTGGTTATTGCTGCATTGCTTCCCCCCAGTGTTATGTTGGATGCACAAAATTTGAGATGGACACTTTGTGCAACTGATCGGTGTTTCCGTAATCCAGCAACGTCTGCCTTCTTCAAACATGTCAAAGTTCTTCCAGTTTCCCGTGGTGACGGTATATATCAGAAGGTATTTTCTTTGCTAAGGTGCTGTTGAGATAAAGTTGATCTAATATTCTAATTGTTTATACATCAGTATATATTTCTCGCTTCTCCAGTCTGAGATGTTCTTGAAATTGTAAAAGAGAACTGTGGAGTTTACAGCTAATTGTTCAGTCTATTCCTGCATGTACCACAGGGGATGGACATGGCTATTTCAAAATTGAACCGTGGTGGATGGGTACACATATTCCCAGAAGGTAGTCGCTCTCGAGATGGTGGCAAAACTATGGGTTCTATTAAGAGAGGCATTGGCAGGTACTCATTCTTTTTAATTAATAAGTTGTGAATTGGATTATTATCGTTAAGTAGGTAAGTTGATATCAATAAGGATACCAGTTCAGTGATTTAATAATTTTATATTTGGAGAAGAAAAAGACCAAGAGACTATGTATTGATAGAACTATACAGAAACCAGGGGCCAGAAATAGACAACTTTTTTTTCTCTGTGGATTAGCCCCTCGTTTTCCCGCTGCTATTGAATGAAGCAGACCCCCTCCCCCCCCCCCCCCCCCCTCCCCGGTGGGTTATTTAATTACATTCATGTTTAAACATGTTGTTCTTTGTCCTTAATAGATTGGTTCTGGATGCCGACAATGTGCCAGTAGTCGTGCCATTTGTGCATACTGGAATGCAAGACATCATGCCTGTAGGTGCCAAGCTTCCCAGGATTGGAAAGACGGTATGTATTTTTTATTTTGAGGGTGGTGAATAGTGCCAGCTACATATATGGTGTGCCAATATTTATAGTAGAGAGTAGGGCAAGTAAAGAGGTTAAACCTATTACAAATTGCTCTCTACTTTCATACATTTTCATTTCCTGGTAGTTATGATTTATAATTTCCTAGTATACTCTTCATGAGCTGTAAAAACTGCAGGTGACTGTTCTTGTTGGTGATCCCATCGAATTTGATGACTTGCTTGCTGCGGAAGAAAAGGATAATATGCCAAGAGGAAAATTATATGATGCTGTGTCAACAAGAATTGGTGATCGACTACAGATGCTTAAGGCCCAAGTCGATAAACTTGCTGTCCAGGAAGCACTACAATCACAATACTACCATGACCGCGTTGGTGAACGAGCTGCTGGCATTGTGCAGCAGATTGACTGGGAAGCTCTCGGCATGGACAATTACTTGAGCATCGAGGAGGATCATGCCTCTCCTCCAAGACAAGGTATTAATGAGCAGACATTAGTTGAGAAGCAGGTGGAGGAAAATAGTCAGGATAGGTACTTTAGGTTGGGCTTCTCTAGGGAAAATGGAATTGTGTCGAGGATGAGAGGTTACATGGACTCAACCGAATTAATGCTATTTTCTGCTAGATGTTTAGTTAATAGTAGGGTAAAAGAAAATTTTTGGAACACAGAAGAAATTGGCCCATTGGAGGCTTGGAACAACTTTTGGATGCCGATGTATGAGAGTCAGGTTTGTAACCGGGAGATTTTACTTTAAATGAAGAGTTTAACTGGTTTTGGTGTACATTGGTCGGTGCCGCATACAGGTTTTTTTAGGAATTTTTAACTCCTATAGCAAAAGTTCACACCTTATTTATTTTAAATAAATACCATTTGAAAAATTATATTTTATAGATACTACCTTTTAATGTTTATAGCAAAATATCTAATTTTGGCTACCCAAGCCACTAAATACGCTAATCAATTACAATATTTTCTCTCTCTACTTTGATACATGTCATTCTCTTCTCCTGTCGCACCTACATCGAAGGATAAAATGTATAAGGGAGTTTTTCCATTTAAAGTGACATTATTCGAAATGAGATTATTTATTTAGTTTTAGAGTCGCCACTTGTGATATGTTTGGCTTTTGGTGTCCCAAGTCACCGGTTTAATTTTAAATCCCAAATCGAGGAAAATTGTCGACTTCCCAATTGGAGTCTGCGAACCAGAAATTCTGTGTAAGTAATTCTGTTGACCCGAGGGAAGGTGTTAGGCACCCCCGGATCCCGTGGTTCTAGCACGGTCGCTTAAATTATTATAAATAGCCAAAAAATCTAATTTTTTACATGCTCGAACCTATAGTGCAATTTTATAATTATTTATCGCTTTTTAATTATTTTTTACGAAAGTGAGCGTCGTTTAAAAACGTGTTTTCGGATCACGTCACATGAAATGCACCCGGACCCTCAACACATTCTTATTCAACGTTTTTGGATTTGGATTTGGGTTGCATGAAATGCACACCCGTATTAAAGAAGGTAAAATTATTTAAAAAACGCGCCTAAAGTGACTAACGTCTTTTTATCTTTGTGGGAGACCGTGCAATCCGCTAAACGGCACGCCCCAAGTTCTAAATATTTTTTAATTAAGTAATTAATGGGGGCCCCGCGATTTTTGCATTTTGTTCGGCAGGCTCATCTCATTTTATTATTTAAAGGCCAACTTAAAGTGACTACGATTTTCTATTTATTTTATTTTTCTCTATAAAGGCTAATTAATTTGCATTTATAAGGTCAAGCCCCGAATTCAAGTCCGAATTCAAACAAAAGGGAAGACCCTCTTAATTTGAACTCGCTACCTAATTCGAAACTCAAATTTATATTTGCAAATTAATCCCCTATTCCTAGCATATACAACAAATCAATTTATATTTGCAAGTTTATATTTGTATCCATGAAACAAACCAGCTTTGGGCTCAAAGGGAGCCCAATTCTAAAATGAAGCAAAATCAACCCGGTGAGCATTCTCAGAGGGAAGGAAATCTAGTTTTGAATTGGGCCACAGTACGGGCCTATTCACTAAGTGCTGGTCTGTGGGTTAGCAACTTTTAGGATTATTAATGGGCCTGTCAACGGGCCCAAAGAATTTACCCAAACAGCCCAAGCCATTAATGCACGAATTAGACTAGCAGGGAGAAATGAATTCCAGTTTTTATTGATTAGTTCTAAATATAATATAAACAATTGAAGGCTTTAATGACTGACTAATAGACTATAACACCACTCCTACTGTTATTTAATCATTCAACACCTAACATTTAGTACCAGCATACCTAGAATCAGAAGGTCCTACGAAATTAGAGGCTAATGACAATCAAAGTAGGAATTATAATGTCAATGTATATGTTTGAGCCCTAATTGAAGTTAACTAAAAGCTAATGATTGAATAGTCATCACATAACAGTCCATTGAGTCCCAAAACAGTCTGAATTATACAATCCACTAATATAAATTGGAGTTAAGCTATATGAATCAAATTCACATCAAATCAGTCCCTATTTTAACTATAAATACAAGGGGAAAGCTAAATGAACGCAGAAATGAAAGCCAAGGCATGAACATTCTTCATTTCATCTTTCACATCAAAGCTACATCACAACTAATATGAGTTTGTACCTGGAATCGAAATAAAGGAGGAATAAGGAGTCAGTTTGAACAGGAACAGAACAATAACAACAGCTCAACAGTGAATCAGCAACTCAAACCAATTTCGATTCCCAGGCACAATACCAAACGATATCCAACAACTTGCTACCAATCAACAGACCAAAATCAACTGAAATATACCAACATCAACTTGAAATGCAACCAGAAACCTTAGAAGAACCTCAATCATTGAGAGATAAAAGTGCTGAAATCATTTGACCTTAAACAAGCTAGGAATTGCAACTTTAACACTGAATCTCAAATTATTATGCAGAAAACTTCAATGAAATAGTGAAACTTCGAGTTTTTGTGTTTTTTTTTTATTTGGTTTTTCTGGAAAGTTTTTGTCTAAACTATGACTTATACCACTATAACATTTCAGTTCTAAAGCTTTTTAATTTGAAGCTTCAAATTTGAAATTTCATACTTGAAAACTCAGGGATTTTAGGGTGAGATTGGAGGCTGGAAGGTTTTTGGGGATTTTTTAGAGATTCTAAACTTGTTAGTAAAGGCATTTGGGTTGCTTTTTATAGGCAACAAATAGGGCAGAAGGTTCTAGCTGACCCTCCCATTTTTCCCTCTCTTTTAATTTTAGATTTCATTTATTAAACCTTCAATTTCTGACTTGTTTCTCAAGTTACTGCCCTAAATTTGCTAAATCTACACTAAAGTCCTATTCTAGAAGGCCCTAGGGTGTTCTTTTAACTATACAATACCTATACTACCCTTATCTTAGCTTTGAATTTACTATTCTTGATAAATCAGCTATTTTCCATGCCCAAACTACCCCTGCAGACTTCCTGAAACTATTGACCCAAACCCAAACAAACCCTTTTTACCTTAGTTAAAACTATCAACTATGGTTGAATTTAGTGGGTCTAAATCAGCCATATCCAAATCCTGATACTAATTAAACTAATAAAATGAATACTAAATTGAAGAACAGTCAAAAACCACACTAATTAAGTCAACCAAATGCTAATTAAGTAGGATCCTAAACTAATTTTATTAGTGATCTAGTAAGCACACAATTTGAGACAAGCAATTATCAAGGAAAATCACACAACAACAGCAAATGATGAAAGTAATCATGAATCATGTGATTATAACAAAATTCAAAACCGATAACTAGTAACACCAAACAAATAAGAAAAAATAAAGGAAAACCTACTAATTTAGGCTTGAACGTAATGAACAAATATATTTGACCTTGCACTTACACTGATAATGGCATAATCACACACATGAACCCAAAATGATTCTAAAGCGACACAAACAATAAAAAAAACTCAGAAGAACAACTAATTAAACAAATAAAATGGAATACCTAAAGGCCAGCCTGAATCAAACCTCGAGTCACGGCAGACCGCTTCTAACTTTCGACTGAAACAGCTCTTAATCGTGTGTTTTCAAGTGGAAACATACGATTAAGGCCTATTAAAGCCAAAATCAGCATGAAACCCCTAGTCGGACCCTTTGAGAACTTAAGGGTTTTCTTTAAATTCAGATTCGAAGGGACCAAGGACGACTTGAGAAAAAAGGACGATGGATTTGAGGAGAAGGAGGTTTAGTAGTCTGTTGGTGTCAATTTCGGGTTAATTGGAGTCGCGCCGCCACCGGAGAAAACAGGGGCGGCGGCTAGGGTTTTGGAGATTTGAGAGGTTCTGGTGGGTTTTGAGAGGAATGAGTCATGGATTCGTGTTGAGGGGGTTAAGGCGGTGTGAGGGTGTGAATTTGAGCGACTTTGAAGAATCGCCGCCGACGGAGGCGATTTCCGACCGGCGGCTTATGGCGGAAGACGGTGGGGGTAAATAGGGTACGAGGAAGATGAAATTTGGTCTCTAGGGTTTATTTACATTTTGGACAATTTTATGTAAAATCAAAATCAATTATGGACCGTTGGATAATAAAAGATAGACGGATGAGATTAATTTGAATCTAAACATCTCAAAAGGACGTAGTATTGGCATGATACTACGTCGTTTGAGTGGCCTAGGAGCTGGAAAATTGGACCGGGTCACAGACTTGGCCTGGGCGGGTTTGGAACAAAAACATTGGGCTTGGAGATGATTCAATTAATTTGGCCCAAGTTCCTTTTCTTCATTTCTATAAATTCTTTTAGTGCATTTTCCTTTCCCTTTTTTTTTTTCTCTTTTTCAAATTAAACAAAATCTAAAATAATTCCTAGGACCTAATTGACTAAAAATAACTAATTAAACCTAAAATGATGATTAAAACAATAAATTCAAAATAATTTAACAGAAAACCTGACAAAATCTAAGCTAGAATTAAAAGTGCATTTTTAAGCTATTTCTTTTTTTTTTTTGTAATTTTTTCATTTTATCAAACAAATGATTTCTAATTAACCCTAAAATGCAAAGTTAAATCCCAAATGCTAAATGCAACATATTTTTGTATTTTTCGCCAATTAAAATACACAAACAAGATACAAACAATTAACATAAAATCATGCAATTAATTCCTAAAATTCAAATAATAGAAGAAAAATCCTAGTTCTAATGAATTTTATAGGAGTAATTTAAGCGTGGCAAAAATCACGTGCTCACAGCTGCCCCTCTTTGCTCGAAGACACGAAGGGTTTTCGGGCAAAGATAAATGAACACCATGAAGGATTTTTGCTCGCTCAGCACTTCATGGGAAGCATTTTGGAAATCGTCTGACCGAACCTTGCTTCAAAGGTTGCCTATATATCCTTGGCTATAAAGGAATCAAGTCAGTATAGTTCTGGAAGGTTTGGTAGCTGGGACTACCAGGAGCTGTGAATTTCACTAATGTTGTTGCTGCTACTGCTACTGCTTGCTGACCTCCTTATTACACCAAAAAGAAATATCAAAGCTAAGCTAGCTATGCCTAACAACTATGAGCTACAAGATTCCTATCTATAATTCTCTTGAAACTTGATCTTGAGTCTTGGTTGATTTTGCTGTGGACTCCGATCTGAAACTTGATGCTCGAAAGTTATAGGTGTTTACTTCTTCATGCAGCATTGGGTCAAGACAGGATCAGCGGAGCTTGTGACTTCAATCAGATTTTGAACCATCCGTGCCCTTGCTTGCTTCGCATTTGAGTTCATTGCTTTTTGTTCTTTTCTTCTTTTCTTGATTCTGGATTGAGACTCATTTCATTGGTCATCTCGCACCTTGTGTCTTGAGATCGACCTGCTTAAGTTACCAAAACAAATAAACGAACGAAATTTTCTGCCCCAGTTTTCACTAGGAAAATTTCGTGAGTTAGTTGTGACACATATCTAAGCGATCAGATCAGGATTGTGTATCTCTGTGATTGAATCCAGGTTATGCTAGAAGATGATCGGGTTATGCCGGAAAAGAAAAGGTTCTCGGGTTATGCCGGGGAGGTCCGCGGGTTATGCCGGGATAGAAGAAAAAGGTCCTTGGGTTATGCCAGGGAGGTCCACGGGTTATGCTGGGATTGAAAGGAAAAAGGCTCCTTGGGTTATGCCAGGGAGGTCCACGAGTTATGCCGGGATAAAAGAAGATGGTCCTTGGGTTATGCCAGGGAGGTCCACGGGTTACGCCGGGATAAAAGAAGATGGTCCTTGGGTTATGCCAGGGAGGTCCACGGGTTACGCCGAGATAAAAGAAAATGGTCCTTGGGTTATGCCAGGGAGGTTCACGGGTTATGCCGGGATAAAAGAAAAGGGTCCTTGGGTTATGCCAGGGAGGTCCATGAGTTATGCCAGGATAAAAGAAAATGGTCCTTGGGTTATGCCATGGAGGTCCACGGGTTATGCCGGGATAAAAAAAAATGGTCCTTGGGTTATGCCAGGGAGATCCACGGGTTATGCCGGGATTGAAAGAAAATGGTCCTTGGGTTATGCCAGGGAGGTCCATGGGTTATGCCGGGATAAAAGAAAAGAGTCCTTGGGTTATGCCAGGGAGGTCCATGGGTTATGCCGGGATTGAAAGAAAAAAGCTCCTTGGTTTTTTTGGCCGGGAGGTCCTCGGTTTTTGGCCGGAATTTTGAAAGAAAAAGCCTTATGCTAGTATGATTTGTTTTTATTTTGGGGTTTTTATTTTCATTTATTTTCTTCTTCTTCTTTTCTCCTTCTTTCTTCTTCTTTTTATTTTTCCTTTTTTATTTAGCAGAACGCATGAAAGAATTTCGGGAAACTTCCCTTTCTGTCACTTTCCTGCTGCAAAGCTGTTTCAGCGCTTGCGCATTTATTTCTTTTTGGTTTGCACCTGCTTCTTGCACGGTTGACCTGAATAAGACCTGTTTTCAACAAAGAACAATTTGTTAGTTTGAAACGGTGGTTGGTTTTGTGGCCTTGATCATCCCAGTTGCTTGATCCCGGCCCCCTTTCCGTTGAGAACTTTGCTGCTTGTTGGCCTTGAGGGTGAATCTCTTTTCAAACCGACCGGGTTCAGCCTTAGGATTTCATGATTACTCGCCCGCGTGGGCTCTGGCCCTTTTACTTTATTCTACCTTTGCCTTTGATTTTCTTTCTTTTCCAATTTCTTTGCTTGGAAAGCATCAACCACTATGGTCAGTCGGGATTGGCCTAACGCACTCGCTGAAGCTGGGTATTTTCTTCGACTCTGACCAGGCGGAGCCCTGTGAAGCCGGTCCTGCCACCTTTTCTTTGTAGTAATTCCAGAATCAGTGTTAAACCGAAAGGGATTCAAGGAAGAAATATACAAAAGGCAAGCGAATGAGTTTTTAAAAAAGAAGCATCCCTTTCGGGGGAAAAGAAGGACTTATCTGGGTGTGCATGCTGGCTCAAAATGAACATGACATGCTTCTTGGACTGGACGCCCGACCCACACGAACTTTCCAGCTTCTCATGAACCCAATGATCCACATTTCAAAACCAGGAACCTTGTCAGTACTCTTTTAGTGATGAGATGTCTTCTTTTCGTGGTGAGGTGTCTTCTTTTCGGCCGACAGCGCCCTTTGCGGGTTTTCGCCAATCGACCTCTCTCATTTCCCTTCTTACCATCGCCCGATAGTGCTCTTTGCGAGTTTTCACTAAGCGGACTCTCTCATTTTTAGTTTCTCTCTCACCATCGCCTTATGGTGCCCGAAGGTTTTCACCAATAAGACTCTCTCATTTTATTTCTCTCAATTTGAATTATATCGGATCCCAACAATGACGTTTTCCACTTCCTTGCCTTTGCCAATTGATCGGAAGGACTTGAACAAGGTCTTTGGGTAAAAAGGATTTGGGAGGAACTACAACTTTGGAACCGTTTCGGCGGATTCATAGCCGAACCATCATATCATCTGCCCCAGTTTTAACTTTTGGGGAAATTGGAATTTTTGTTTTGGTGTGACTGAACCTCAGAGAGAGGCTGCCTACGTACCCTTTCGGGATCAAGTCAAACGTAGTTCAGGCAAATTTGTTTCTTGTTTTTGTTTTTGTTTTTCTTTTCTTTCTTTTCTTTTTCTTTTTCTTTTCTTTTTCTTTCTTTTTTTTTCTTTTTCTTTTTCTTTCTTTTTTTTTCTTTTTCTTTTTCTTTTCTTTTTGTACTTCCGGGTTCCAAAGAGGGTAATCAAAGAAGCGTAACCGGCTCAAAAGGTTTACGAAGGATTGATAGTGTTTGGGGTAGCGGGAAGGAAAGCCTTCGTCATCTCAATTACACAAAAAGCCATCACCCCAGGAGGTCTAGACATAGTACCTTTTTACTGCATCCGCATTGACTGCTGTTTCAGGATCATTTCCTTCAATGTCTCCTAGATACACTGCTCCTTTTGGCAAAATCTTTCGGATTATGTATGGACCTTTCCAATTAGGAGCAAACTTTCCTTTTGCTTCCTGGTGATGAGGGAGAATGCACCTGAGCACGAGCTGTCCCACTTCAAAATTCCTTGGACGCACTTTCTTATTATAGGCGCGGGCCATTCTTTGTTGGTACAACTGCCCGTGGCAAACTGCGGCCATTCGTTTTTCGTCAATTAAGGACAACTGCTCCAGCCGAGTTTTGACCCACTCACTGTCCTCGATTTTTGCTTCAACGATTATACAAAGCGAATGGATTTCTACTTCTGCAGGTATGACTGCTTCAGTTCCGTAAACCAATAAGTATAAGGTGGCTCCGATTGATGTACGCACTGTGGTGCGATACCCGAGTAATGTAAAAGGCAGCTTTTCATGCCATTGCCTGGAGTTTCAAATCATCTTTCTCAAAATCTTCTTGATGTTTTTATTCGCTGCTTCAATGGCACCATTGGCTTTTGACCGATAAGGGGTAGAGTTTCTATGCGTTATCTTGAATTGTTCACATACCTCTCCCATCAAACGACTATTCAAGTT
>MU704534.1:16088-73418 GCA_026770625.1 Nicotiana glauca
GGAGTTTTGAAAAATCCAAACATGTTAGAGTTAGATAGAGAGGTAGGAATTTCTCGAACGAACCGCACTCCTTCGTATACGTCAGGAGTCCATTGATGAGAAGGGGCAGCCTGCTTTGCAAGCAAATATATAGCCCGGGCCCCTTTGAGTCGTTGTGAGCCGGATTCATTCTTTTTAGAACGGACCAAAAAGGAAATAGGTTCATATATATTATTTACCAAGGAAAATATGTATAAGTATAAGCACACCTTTTGTTGGATAGGTGGGCCCAACCTTGATTCGAGACCAGCTGTGATACTACTAAACTTATTATCATTCGCCTCTAAGCAGGCATGCAGCTATGGATATATCTTAATATCTTGTATGAAACTAGCTAATTTTGGTCTTAGACTACTCCTGTAATGCACTTCCTGGACAATCAATCGTGTAATGTTTTCCATTCTCCTTTTCTTCTGGTTGAATATTATGCAGTTCCTTTCTTGCCACACATAGTAGATGGCAGCAACAAGTACTAGTCTGTACACCACCCCTGTTCAGTTCCTTCCATTAGCATGCATGATGGTCCATTCAAGTTTCGCATTCCAGCCTCGTAAACCTCTATGGATATTCTGCCATGTTAATAGTGTTTTCCATACACTTGCTGAGAATTGGCATTTAAAAAACAAGTGTTGATGACATTCCTCTTCATCTTCACATAGCGGGCATTCTGGATTGGTGTTTATACCACATTTGGTCAGCATGTCCCTAGTGTATCAACCTTTTCCAAGATACTTTTGGAAAATCTCCTCTCAATTTGTTGTAGACATCTCTGGTGGAGTATTTCTCTGTATTAAGCTCATGCTCAATGTTCAAGTAGCCTCAAATAGGTACTTTGCAGCTTGAATAATCTTCTAGATCAGTCATGAGGCTTATTTAGCATTAACAAACCAAACTTGCCTTCCTTTTATGTAATATGTGTATACCCATTGGATCCATAGTCTATCCTTTTTCTTGTGTAGGTTCCATAAGTGTTTAACAATTACAGCCCGGTTCTATATCTATAATTTGGTGATGTTCAGACTCCCTGATGATTTTGGCCAGCATAATTTATCCCATGATATCAAAGCTTTTCTCTTGTCTTTAGTTTCTCCTGTCCATAGAAACGTTTTACAAATTGTCTCAATCTTTGTAATAATTTTCTTTGGGAGAGAGAAAATTTGCGACCAGAAAGATTAAATAGCAGTTAATACACTTTTAATCAGCTGTAATCTTCCAGCATATGAAAGGAACTTGACTGTCCAGCTAGTGATCCTCCCAATCATTTTGTCCAGTAGAGGTTAACACTGATGTACTGATAATCTATTGTGCTCATTGGTACCCCTGTATATCTGAATGGCAAAGTTCCCCTGCTAAATCCAAGAGTCTGCATAATACTCCCTTTGGTACTCCTCCAAAATAGACACAGCTTTTGCTTTGATTAGCTATCAACCCGGATGCAGATGAGAATTTTTAGAAGCAGCTATGTAGCAACATCACAGAAAATTTACCACCTCTACAAATAGGAGCAAATCATCAGTAAAGCTAAGTTGAATTACTCCTAGCTTCTCACACATTGGGTGATAGTTAAAGTCTAGTTTGCTCTTCAAAGTTCTCAATAACCTTGTTAGATCCATTGCCAGTACAAAAAGAAAAGGTGAAATAATGTCACATGTCTTTATAATAATGGAGTATGTAACTATGCTGATGCAACTCATGATCCATCTGACAAACTTTTCAAGAAAGTTAAGGCCTGATAGTACTTGTTCCAGGAACACTCATTCAATGGAATCATATATTTTTTGCATGTCAATATTAACCACACATCTAGGATATATGCCCCTTCTACCATAGCCTTTTAACAATTCATGGCTAAGTAAAATGCTATCTGAGAGTAATCTGCCAAGTACAAAGGTTGCCTGATTGTATCACACCCCAACCTCGGGGAGCGCTACCGGCGCACGACCGAGTGAACCCGGTCGAGCAAGCCTATCCAGTCTTTCCTGCCCGACTCATTCATGATCTGAAAAGGGAACGTATCACCATTTATTAAACAGAAGAGAGATCAATTATGTGAATATGAAAACGTTGCTGGTCCATTTTTACTTAAACACCATATGCCATAATTAAGTTTCCAAAGTACATACAGTTGACAATCTAGTAGAAGAGTTTCAAAATACAATATGATCCAAGAGCCATCCCGACACCCATACATGACCCACATAAATGTCTACGGAGCCTCTAAGGATACAAAAGATCAACATAATGATGCCGGCAACAAGGCCCCGACTGTACCTCAAAATACGGAAATTTACACAAAATAAGGACTACATAACCCCTGGGAGTAATGGGGGCTCACCAAGAATGTTGTAAGGAGAGAGAGAGAGAGAGAGAGAGAGAGAGAGAGAGAGAGAGAGAGAGAGAGAGAGAGAGAGAGACACACACACAGAGAGAGAGACTATCTGCGATCGGCGCTATCTGCGATGGAACCACCTACATCCATTCAAAGATGTAGCGCCCCCGGTAAAAGGGACGTNAGGAACTTGACTGTCCAGCTAGTGATCCTCCCAATCATTTTGTCCAGTAGAGGTTAACACTGATGTACTGATAATCTATTGTGCTCATTGGTACCCCTGTATATCTGAATGGCAAAGTTCCCCTGCTAAATCCAAGAGTCTGCATAATACTCCCTTTGGTACTCCTCCAAAATAGACACAGCTTTTGCTTTGATTAGCTATCAACCCGGATGCAGATGAGAATTTTTAGAAGCAGCTATGTAGCAACATCACAGAAAATTTACCACCTCTACAAATAGGAGCAAATCATCAGTAAAGCTAAGTTGAATTACTCCTAGCTTCTCACACATTGGGTGATAGTTAAAGTCTAGTTTGCTCTTCAAAGTTCTCAATAACCTTGTTAGATCCATTGCCAGTACAAAAAGAAAAGGTGAAATAATGTCACATGTCTTTATAATAATGGAGTATGTAACTATGCTGATGCAACTCATGATCCATCTGACAAACTTTTCAAGAAAGTTAAGGCCTGATAGTACTTGTTCCAGGAACACTCATTCAATGGAATCATATATTTTTTGCATGTCAATATTAACCACACATCTAGGATATATGCCCCTTCTACCATAGCCTTTTAACAATTCATGGCTAAGTAAAATGCTATCTGAGAGTAATCTGCCAAGTACAAAGGTTGCCTGATTGTATCACACCCCAACCTCGGGGAGCGCTACCGGCGCACGACCGAGTGAACCCGGTCGAGCAAGCCTATCCAGTCTTTCCTGCCCGACTCATTCATGATCTGAAAAGGGAACGTATCACCATTTATTAAACAGAAGAGAGATCAATTATGTGAATATGAAAACGTTGCTGGTCCATTTTTACTTAAACACCATATGCCATAATTAAGTTTCCAAAGTACATACAGTTGACAATCTAGTAGAAGAGTTTCAAAATACAATATGATCCAAGAGCCATCCCGACACCCATACATGACCCACATAAATGTCTACGGAGCCTCTAAGGATACAAAAGATCAACATAATGATGCCGGCAACAAGGCCCCGACTGTACCTCAAAATACGGAAATTTACACAAAATAAGGACTACATAACCCCTGGGAGTAATGGGGGCTCACCAAGAATGTTGTAAGGAGAGAGAGAGAGAGAGAGAGAGAGAGAGAGAGAGAGAGAGAGAGAGAGAGAGAGAGAGAGACACACACACACAGAGAGAGACTATCTGCGATCGGCGCTATCTGCGATGGAACCACCTACATCCATTCAAAGATGTAGCGCCCCCGGTAAAAGGGACGTTAGTACTGTCGAATAGTACTAGTATGTAAGGCAAACACAAATCTTATTAGAATGAACAGCTAAAAAAATAGAAGGCAGTTACAAAAATCAACAAGTACTTCACAGAATTACAAGGAATCACCAAATAAGGATCACATTGTTCCGGTTTATTCTTCGAATCTCTTTTAGGTTAATAATCATTAGTGACAAGTTCCATAACTCATAATGCCATTATGTTTTTACACGGAGTCCGGTCTCGGCCCAACCGGCTAAGCCATCCCAAGTGAGACATATCAAAATTCACAATGATAATAGAAATCCAACATAAGTGCCACCATGTGTATAGCATGGCGTCTGATCTCGGCCCGATCGGCTAAGCCATCTCACTTGGGACATAACCTCTTTCAATTATTCATTTCATTTACATTTCTTTCCATCTTCCATTACTTTACACAAACAGCCCCATTTATTAAGTAGTTCCTTGCACTTGGGCACATTTTATAATTTAAGTCTTCCCCTTTATTATTCGTACAAGGCAGCGTCATCATCCGTGTTACTAAGTGCTATCATATAAGGCATACACATATAGGGAAAGAAAAGAAAGGCTTGAAGAACATAATCACATTTTCAAAAAGAAAAGAAAGGCTTGAAGAACATAATCACATTTTCAAATAGCATGATTTTATGGTAAACACTTAGAACAATTATGGAACATAAATCTTCCAACCCAACACATTAGGGCAAACCATTTAGTATGATCAACTAGGAACTCACGCCAATTATTCGGACACCAAGAGTTTAATTCTAAGAGGAAGAGGGTTAGTCATACATACCTTATTTGAGTCTTTCCCTAATTCCTACGACAAGTTCCGGAACCTTTAACACCTTCAATCTATTTAACAATGTAACACAATTGAACTCATTATTAGGAAATTGATCATAGCCCTAGTTCACTTGAGCATTATATCAAACATTATGTGTTTGTTGGGGTCCATGGCCTTTTTTTAGTGGAATATTTCCCCAACTCATTCCCTATTCTTTCTTATCATTATTTTAGCATTCCCCCACATACCTTAGGATCACATGCATGCAAGGTAACCACCATAATCCCTATGAATTACCTCGTTAAAAGTCCATTTTAGCTACAATAGGGAATTGAGAGCTTGGGTGATAGAAGCTTACCTCTTGGAAGGGAGACCTAGGTGCATTGTTTGTTATTTTTCAAGATGTTTAGGCTAGGATTTGATGAAAAATGGATGGAGACCCCTTCCCTTCTCTTTGATCCTCCTCTCTTACTCTATTTATCAGAGAAAATATGCTAAAAATGTCCTAAGGGGGGTGTTTTAACGGAACGGGGGTCGGGTTTTAAATTAAGAAAATGGGTGCCCCAACACAGGTTTGCGGTCGCATATGTTATGCAGTCCGTAAAGTGACCGCAGAAGGAGCCTCAGGAATTTAAGTTTTCTGACCGAGTATGTGACCGGTATGCGGTCTGCATATCTGTTCTGTGATCGCATAATGCACTACTGAACTTCCCTTTGCAAAAATTCAAGGCAATTATGCGATCAATATAAGGCTCGCATAGCGATTATGAGATCGCACAATTGGGCCGCATAACTAGCCTCAAAATTGGCCAACTTTCTATTTCACTCTGTGGCCATTATGCGGTCCGCAGAGCTATTATGCAGCCACATAATGGGCCGCAGAAATGCATTCTTTTGGGAAACATTTTCCTCTACGTCTCTAGGGTACTATTCAATCCAAAAAGTCCGAACCTTGATGCAAGAATCCAACTCGGCACCACGAAATCCCGAGTTTTTGGTTAAGAATTTCACGGGTCCTTACATCCTCCCCCACTTAAGGTCATTCATCCTCGAATAAGGGTCAAGGTTCACTTAGGTTCAGTTACGCCATAAGCATCATCCCCAAATTTGCCTACCTTTTATATATTTTTGAAAAATTTTCCAGAGTTTCCCTTGTAATTAGGCATATCCACCTACCAGAGAGCCCCTGAAACACATCTTAACAACATGTGAAAGATTAGATAACATGACTGAATGCCATAACAACAGCAATCGAAGCCTCATAAGGATATATATAACTAGAAAGGAATTTTTTTATATAAGCCGAACAAGTAATACAAAATTTTAGAGGAAACAACTTCGTAGAACTATTACATGGCTATTCAAACAAATGAAGGTACTTCTTTCTTATTTCATTCTCGGCTTCCCAAGTAGCTTCTTCGGCTTGCTAGTTTTGCCATAATACCTTTACAGGTGCAATTTCTTTATTTCTCAACTTTCGGACCTATCTATAGAGAATAGCAACCGGGATCTCTTCATAGGACAATTCTTCACTAACCTCAATGGTCTCAACCGGAACAATAGCGGACGGGTCTCCAACTACCTTCTTCAACATAGACACATGAAATACCGAGTGCACTAATGACATTTCAGGTGGCAGCTCAAGCTTATACGCTACCCGACCTATCCTTTGAATGATTCTATATGTCCCGACATGCCCTGACTCAGTTTCCCCTGCTTTCCAAATCGCATGATCCCATTCATGGGGGATACCTTCAAGAACACCCAATCGTCTTCCTTGAACTCCAAGTCTCTGCGACGAACATCTGAATAGGATTTTTGATGACTCTATACAGTTTTTAATTGCTCTTTTATAATTTTAACCTTCTCCATAGCTTGATGCACAAGCTCTGGTCCTATTAGCTCGGCTTCTCCAACCTCGAACCACCCAATAGGTGACCTGCATCTCCTACCATATAAGGACTCAAACAACGCCATCTGACTACTGGCATGGAAGCTGTTGTTATAAGAAAATTCTATAAGAGGCAAATAATCATCCCAACTACCCTTGAAGTCAAGCACATAAGCACGCAACATGTCCTCAAGCTTCTAAATAGTTTGCTCTGCTTTGCCGTCAGTTTGTGGATGGAAAGTTGTGCTGAGATTTACCTGCGTACCCAAACTTTGCTAAAATTTCTTCTAGAAATTAGCGGTGATTTGGGCCCCTCAATCGAAAATGATGGAAATGGGAGTGCCGTGAAGCCTGACTATTTCCTTAATATAGAATTGAGCATACGTTTCCTCAGTGTCGGTGGACTTTACTGGTAAGAAGTGTGCTAATTTTGTGAGTCGATCCACAATCACTCAAATTGAGTCGAACTTACGTGGAGTGCGCGGTAACCCCACCACAAAATCCATGTTGATCATTTCCCATTTCCACGTTGGAATTTCTATACTCTGAGCTAACCCATCAGGCCTTTGATGCTCGGCCTTCATTTGTTGACAGCTTGAACATTTTGCCACAAAGTCCGCTACACCCTCTTCATGTCATTCCACCAGTAGACTTCCTTGAGGTCATGATACATTTTCGTGGAACCTAGGTGCACAAAATATCTAGAAGTGTGAGCTTCCGCCATGATTCTTTCCCGAAAACCATCCACATTTGGAACACATAGTCGCCCTTGGTACGGTAATGTACCATCATCCATGCCAAGAGAAAAAGTCGTAGTCTTATGTTTATGAATCCCTTCATTCAACTGTACCAACACTAGGTCGTGGTATTGCTTTTCTTTGACCTCTGCCACAAGCAATGATTCCGCCCAGTTCCACACAATCACTACCCCTTCACTAGAGTCCGCAAGACGAACTCCCAAATTAGCCAATTGGTGAACCTCCTGGGCCAAGGGCCTTTAACCTGCCTCCAAGTGAGCCAAACTACCCATAGATTTCCGACTAAGAGCGTCCGCAACCACATTAGCTTTCCTCGGATGATACAGAATGTCGATGTCATAATCTTTAAGCAACTCAAGACACCTTCTTTGCCTCAAGTTCAATTCCTTCTGTTTGAAAATGTATTGAAGACTCTTGTGGTCGGTGAATACATCTACATGAACTCCATACAAATAATGACACCAGATTTTTAATAGAAACACCACCGCTGCAAGTTCTAAGTCATGAGTTGGGTAGTTCTTCTCATGATTCTTAAGTTGCCTTGAAGCATAAGTTATGACCTTACCGTTGCATTAATATACACCTAAGACTGATCCTTGAAGCATCACAATACACCACAAACCCCTTTGTACCATCTGGCAGGGTCAACACCAGCGTCGAAATCAATCTTGACTTCAATTCCTAGAAATTCCTTTCACAAGCATCGGACCACTAGAACTTGATCGCTTTCTGCATTAACTTGGTCAGTGGAGAGGCAGGAGTGGAGAAACCCTTGATGAACCTCCTGTAGTACCCAGTCAAACCTAAGAAATTGCGAATCTCTGTTGGGGTGGTAGGTCTAGGCTAATCCTTTACCGTTGCCAAGGGTCAACCTTAATTCCTTCTCCGGAGATAACAAGCCATAGTTCCCGATACTCTGTTCATCCGGGCGTCGCGAAGGTGTATCAGGATTTGCGGTAGCATTGTTGGTGGAGGAGAATGAAGAAGGACATTGTTGCATATGTGGCTCGGTGTTTGAATTGTCAACAGGTTAAGCACGAGCATCAGAGGCCTGGTGGTTTGTTCCAAAAGATTGAGATCCCTGAGTGGAAGTGGGAGCGTATCAATATGGACTTCGTTATTGGACTCCCATAGACTCAGAGGAAGTTCGATGCAGTATGGGTTATTGTTGATAGGCTGCCAAGTCAGCATATTTCATTCCTCTGGCAATCTCCTATTCTTCTGAGAGGTTAGCTGATATTTATATCAGGGAGATTGTTCGTCTTCATGGTGTGCCCGTGTCTATTATTTCGGACCGAGGTACGTAGTTTACCTCATATTTAAGGAGAGAAGTTCAGCGAGAGTTGGGCACATGGGTTGAGTTGAGCACAACATTTCATCTTCAGACAGACGGGCAGTCCTAGCGGACTATTCAAATTTTGGAAGATATGCTCCGAGCTTGTGTCATTGACTTTGGAGGCTTGTAGGATCATTTTTTGCCTTTAGCAGAGTTTGCCTACAACAACAGCTACCAGTCGAGTATCCAGATGGCCCCTTATGAGGCTTTATATGGTAGGCGGTGTCGGTCGCCGGTTAGATGGTTTGAGTCGGGAGAGGCTCGGTTGTTGGGTACGGATTTGGTACAGAATGCCTTGGACAAGGTCAAGATTATTCAAGATAGGCTTTATACAGCTCAGTCGAGGCAAAAGAGCTATGTCGGCCGTAAGGTTCGAGATTTGGCATGCATGGTCGGTGAACGGGTATTGCTTCAAGTGTCGCCTATGAAGGGCGTGATAAGATTTGAGAAGAAGGGCAAGCTTATCCCTAGGTTTATTGGCCCGTTTGAGATTCTTGATCGAGTGGGAGAGGTGACTTAAAGACTTGATTTTCCGTCGAGCTTATCAGCCATACATCCAGTATTTCATGTGTCCATGCTTTGGAAGTATCACGGTGATCCATACCACATGTTATATTTCAGCACTGTCCAGTTGGACAAGGACTTGTCATATGAGGAGGAGACAGTAGCTATTCTAGACCAGCAGGTTTGTAAGTTGAGCTCGAAGAGTTTTCCTTCTGTTCGTGTTCAGTGGAGAGGTGAGCATGCTGACACAACGACCTGGGAGTCCGAGTCTGATATGCGGAATGTTATCCCCCATCTTTTTCCCCACTTAAGTACTTCCTTCTTATGTCCGTTCGAGGACGAACGATTATTTTAGAGGTGGAGGATGTGATGACTCAACAGGTCATCACTTGTTTTAGAAACAAATTCAGTCTTTCGAGGCCTAAAAATCTCCCTTTTACCTCACCTTGATTTGCGTGCATGGTCCGGACCTATATCCGGAAAGCCTTCTATGTGAAAAGATGAGAAATAGAAATTTCTAGAGTTAAAATTTTGATTTTTGGTTGACTTTGTTCAACATTTTGAGCAAACGGACCCGGATCCGTGTTCCGACGATCCCGAAGGTCCGCAGTAAAATATGGGACTTGGCTGGAAATGAATTCCGCGGTCCCAAGCCTTAGAAATAAATTTTTGAAAGAAATTATTTTATTGAATTATCTAATAAATGAAGAAAAGAATTAATGTTCGAAACCATTGTTATCGGGCTCATATTTTGGTTCCGGTGCCTGGTACAAACTTATTATAGTATTTGAAAAATAACTGTGAAATTTGGTAAATAAACTCAGTTTATTTGACGTGAGTTGGACTTCCGGTTGAAGATTTATGAACTTTGAGAGTTCTTGATGAAAATGTCGAGTTTTGAGATTTAATTCATGATTTTACATGTTATTTTGATGATGTGATCGCACGAGTAGGTCCATATGATGTCTTTGAGTTAGTACGCACACTTGGTTTGGAGTTTCGAGGGCTCGGGTGAGTTTCAGGTAGGTTCCGGGATGTCTTAGGCTTAAAACATGGATGTTGCAGGTTTAGATAAGTGCAAATCGCCAAACCTGCCAGTGCTGACCGCATTGGTTTTGGTGCTGTCCGCGGTAGGGGCTGTGCGGCCGCACTCGATTTTGTGCGGTCGGTACAGGTTCACTGGTCCGACTTCGAAAGCCTATATCTTTTTATCTATAAGGAATTTTGAGATGATTCAAAAACAAAAGTTGTATCCCTTCGTGTCTAGTTTCTAGAAAGGTACAGAATCACAATTTGGACATCTGTAGAGAACGTTATGGCCAAAATACTAAAGCACGTCACTACAGTCCACATGGAGAGCTGTGCGGCCGCACTCGATTTTGTGAAGTCCGCACAGGGGGTCTTAGAGGGGTATATTTAGAAGGGATTTTTAGTTATTTTTAATTTTTCAAAACCACAAAAACATAAGAGGCAATTTTTCAAACAACCTTTCTTCTCCAAAATATTTCTAAGTGATTTTCAACTCATTTTCTTTATTCCTTAACTTCTTTTTACAAGATTTCATCCTAGAATATAGAAATTTGGGGATTTAGACTTCAAATTGAGGTCGGATTCCATAACCAATTATATATCCGGGCTCGAGAGTGAATGGATAATCAAGTTTTGGTTCGAACCTCGAGTTTTGACCATGTAGGCCCGGGGCCAGTTTTGACTTTTTGGGTAAAATTTTGGAAAACTTATTTTCATGTATTGGAGTTGATTCATTTAGCGTTTATTGATATACTTAAGTAACTTTTGGCTAGATACGAGCGTATTGGTGGTGGAATCAAGAGGTAAAGGGATAGTTGAGGCTCGAGTTGTGTTCGTAGCATCGAGATAAGTGTTTGGTCTAACCTTAGCTTGAGGGATTAGGAGTGGTGTCTTATTTGCTATGTGTTAATTATGGAGTACGATGTTTAGGCATGGTGACGAGTATCTATACGTCGGTTTCAATATGCCCGTGAGTCTAGTATTGTAATTGTTGTGACTCCGTTGTGATTTATCCATGTCTAATATGATGCTTATCATTGTTGGTTCCCTTGTCGGGAAGTTATTATTTATGATATTGTTTCCCTTGCCGGGATATTGTTGTTATACTCTTGTTCCCTTGCCGGAATGTTGTTAATATATTATTGTTTCCTTGCCGGAATATTGTTATTATATCATTGTTCCCTTGTCGGGATGTTGTTATTATATTATTATTCCCTTGCCGGGATTCTTCTATGATTGGTGTTGATATATGAAATGGGAGCAGTTTGCACGCCTGCAATGGTAATTTATGAAATGGGAGCGGGTTATACGCCTGCAACAAGATATATGAAATGGAAGCGGGTTGCATGCCTGCAATGGAAATATATTAAATAGGATAGGGTTGCACGCTTGTAACAAGATATATGAAATGGGATCGGGTTGCACGCCTGCAACAAGATATATGAAATGGGATCAGGTTGCACGCCAATAACAAGATATATGAAATGGGATCGTTGCACGCCTGCAACAAGATATGAAATGGGATCGGGTTGCACGCCTGCAACAAGATATATGAACTAGGATCGGGTTGCACTCCTGTAACAAGATAGTCAAAATGGGATCGGGTTGCATGCCTGCAACAAGAAAGAGATGAAAGTGAATACTGTGTTTGTTTCTCTTATCCTTGTTAGAATATTGAGTTTGTTTCTCTTATTCTTGTTAGCAATTGAATTTTGATTTCCCTACATTCCTCTTTGGTATGCTGTTGTTATCTGATACTTCCCGAAACATGTTTTCCCCCTCCCCTATTTAACTGTAAATATCTGCATTTATTTTCATTGTATATGATTTAACTGTACAGGTTTATTTGGTAGTCTGGTCCTAGTCTCATCGCTACTTCGCCGGGGTTAGGCCAGGCAATTACCAACACATGGGGTTAGTTGTGCTGATACTACACTCTGCACTCTTTTGTGCAGATCCTAGTGCTGTAGATTACGGACCGGATTGAAAATAGTTGTTTCGTGTTCATCAGGCGACCAGAGGTAGTCCTGCGGGCGTCCACAGGCCTTGGCGTCTCCTTCTATCTATTATTCTTGTTTCTTTCATGTATTTATAAAGACAAATTTGTGTTATTTCTTTCAGACACTTTATTTGTAGTACTCTTAGATATTCTGTAAAGTTGTGACACCAGTCTTGGGTAAATTTATTATGGATTGATATTAGCAGTATTATTAAAACTTTGCAACTTAGTCTTCCGCCTATTTAAATTCTGTTGTTATTTCAATGTTGGTTCTTAATTGTTATCGGATTAAAAATGGAAACAAGGTAAATAGTTAAACTGGTTGGCTTGCCTAGCTTTCATGAGTAGGTGCCATCACGACTCTCGAGGGTAGAAAATCCGGGTCGTGATAATTTTTTTATTGACTTTGGATCTTTAATTAAAGATTCGACCTTTATGATTTGGAATTTTTTCCTTATGCATTATTTGATGTATTTAAGTTATTTTTGGCTAGTTTTGAGTCGTTCAGAGGTCGGTACGCGCGTGATGGAACTTTTGGAGCATCATTTGGCTTGCTCGGTATTGGATTTAGCTTGTTTGAGGTAAGTAACACTTCTAAAATTGGTGCTGAGGGTATGAACCCCATAATATGCGTGACATGTGTTTGGTGTTAAGGTGACGCACATGCTAGATGACGGGCGTGTTGGCATGCACCGTGTGAATTGTGACTCAGTTATTTCTGTGTTACTATGTAGTTACCTAGTCTTATCTGTGACCATGAAATCTCTACGTGCTAGAGTAATTGAGTTGTGATCCATGTTAGAAATCATGCTTAGACTACATGTTAGCACTGTTGGGACCCACAGAGATCGTGTTAGATGTTGAATTAATTTATCAATTTGAAATTTATACTTAGTCACAACTATTATTTGCATATCATATCTCAGTCTCTGTTGTCCTTTATTTATACATCATATCATCATTGTTTGGGCTAATTATCATCACTGGAGAGATTAATGACTGAGTGAGGACGAGGGCCTGATTGTGAGGATAACATGCTTATTTGATCCATGTTATGATTGGCTTATTATAGCGCTTGGGCTGGAATTGCCCCTCTGGAATCTGCATATCCACAGTGAGTGCAGATACCTATCGAGTGCGAGTGCGAGTGCCAAGCGCGAGTGCCTAGTGATTGGGAGGACTGAGTGATTGGGACGACCGAGTAAATTGATACTTTGAGAGTATGCATATGATTTAATCACTGTGTTGTATTGCATTTGACAAGAACACTTGACATACAGGCATAGAGATGCATTTTTCTCATGTTGTATGATATCACGTCATTCATGACTTCTCGTACACATTGATATGTAGACATAGAGATGTACTTTTCTCATGCCATTTGACAATGAAATATTTAATTGTTGAAAAGTTTTAAAAAACCACGTTTTTACAAACTTACTAATATTTTGGTGCTTTCGGTAAAAGATTTGGGTTTTACTATTATACTCTAAAAGCATGCCTATTTTTTCAGAATTGTGAACGATCTGAGCAATATCTCTCTGAGTTACTTATTTTAGCACTTTTATTATGTTGTTATGAACTATTGTTGGCTATCGGTGTTGGACTCCGACCTTTATTCCAGCTTCACTACTTTCAACCTAAGGTTAGGTTTGTTACTTATTGAGTACATGGATCAGTTGTACTCATACTACACTCCTGCACCTTGCATATAGATGTTGGGTGCTAATGTTGTTGTGTACGACAGGAGTTGGATCTGAAGATGTACCTATATTTTAGTTATGGCTATCACCTGTCCTTGGTAGCATTAGATTCAAATTTTATTTATTTACATTTCAAATATATGTTATAATTATTTCAGTTCAGTCTTGTAAAAATCTAAATCTTAGATGCTCATGATTTGTACTACCAGTTCTTGAGAATTTTTTTGTATAAAAGCAGTTGTATTATCACTTCTTCTCTTAATCAATCTCTTTAAATTGGATAGTTGTCAATTGTCATACCTAACGGGTTGGGTTAAGTGTCATCCCGACTAGTTAAAATTTTGGGTCGTGACAATATATATTGACGAAATATTTTGAATTGACTAGTTTTACGTTTGGGGATCAAAGTAATAAGGCGGCATGCGAAAGCAAACAAAGCAAACATGGGGACAATAAATCAGACGATAAAAGAAAAATATATCAAAGAAGACATTATAATTTAATATAATTTGGTAAATTAACCTACATCAATCTTCTAATATAAAAGAGAAGAAAAACTTATCGAGAGAATATATTCTCCACCAAAACAAGACTATTTTAAGGACTACATTGTGGATAATATTATTGTATTTGTGTGAAGGAGAGATCCATAATTTATAGAGATCCATAGTATTTTCCTACAACATAGGAATCTGTCAACTAAGGAAGAGATATATTTTCCTTTTAGAAAAAGTAAAATTAGTTATCATAAATATTTTTCGTTTCCGTCAAGTAATAGGTAAAATCTAAACATGAAAAGAAAATCAAGGTAAACCCTAATAAGTTTTTCATTTGGCATGAATTTTTTTGGCAAAACTTGATCCGTCTTCTTTACATAATCTTCATTACTGATATTTGCTATAGTTAAAAATAGATATGGGTTAAAATTGTAGCCGAGTGCATTAAAAGTAAGCACGAGTTAAAATATTGAAATCCAGTGTTAAAAGTGAACAGGGATAAAATGAAACCCTACATTAAAAGTGTACAAGATTAAAAGTGGAGCTTATACGTTAAAAGTAAATATGGGTTGAAAGTTGGAGCCGTTTTAGTTTTAAAGATATAGTAGCAGGAACATTAAAAATATGTAGTTGAAAGTTTGTCACCACGTATAGTACTCCGATCAAATTAGTTGCAGCTTGATTTGAACCTTTCTTCAACATCGTTGAATCTGAGATCACTTATTAATGTCGAAATAATAAGGATGATGTGACAAAAGAAAAATAGATCAAAGAAGATACTATAATTTTATATGATTTGGTCAATTGACCTTCATCAACTACTAATATAAAAGGAAAAAAAAGCTTAGCAAGAGAAGAAATTCCCCCCTCCCCACCCTCCCTATTAAGCAAAGACTCACTTAAGGACGGCATGTACTTTTATCTATGTGTGAAGGAGGGGTCCTAAATTCATACAAGTCTACAACTCTTTTTTTTTTTTACAAGAAATTGATCTATCAACTGTCATGATCCAAAATCTAACCTTGGTCGTGATGGCGCCTATCGTATTACAAGGCAAGCCTATTCCCAAAATATTACTACAATTTGATTATAATAATTAAATAAAATATTTTAATAATTTAATTCCTGATAAACTAAACCAACTCTAAATATAAATAATATAAAATACGAAAACGAGTCCCAAATATCGAGGTATCATTAAGTCATGAGCGTCTAAAACTATAAACTAAGATATATAAACTGTCTAACTGTCCAAAACAAGAAATGACAAGAGGAGTAACAAGGCCATGCGGACGCTAGCAGCTATCTTGCAGTCTCCAAAGATAGCCAGCCTGAACTCAACGATCGTCGCGCTCTAACTCACCCGGATCTGCACATAAAGTGCAGGGTGTAGTATGAGTACAACCACCTCAGTAGTAACAGAAATAACTAAGGAACTGAGTAGTAGTGACGAGCTAATCAAAACAGTCTAATTATTTATTTTTTTCACAATTTTAAAAATAACAGGAATAAACAAGTAAATTCCATAACTCAGTAAATGCCACAAAGAAATTTAACAGATAAATGCAGCAATAGCAAAAGTAAATGCAACCTCACAACAATGTCACTCCATCACTCAGATCTCAACACTCAATACTCAATACTCAATACACTCAACACTCTGCGCTCATGGGGGTGTGTACAGACTCCGGAGGAGCTCCCAAAGCCCAAGCGCTAAGCACGAACAACTCACGTGCCATCATATCAATACCTGGATCCGCACGGTCAACTCACGTGCTACGCGGATAACTCACGCGCTATGGCATAAATACCTGAACCCGCACGGTCAACTCACGTGCTACGCGGACAACTCACGCGCTATGGTATAAATACCTGGATCCGCACGGTCAACTCACGTGCTACGCGGACAACTCACGTGCTATGGTATTAATATCCTCACAACCAGGCCCTCGTCCTCACTCAATCATGTACCTTACTAGCCTCACCATCATCAACAAATAAGAGGACACAGCCCACACCACGTATCACATCATATTAGCAATTAATAGAGACTAAGGTAAATATGTACAATAATTTCTATGACCGACTACAAATAATGTGAGCATGAGCAAAGCCTAAGTATGATCTCTAACATGAAGGCAAACAAGTTCAACAATAAGTAAACACATAACCACAGATAATAGTCATTAGGCCTCACAGCCTCACGGGATGGACCAAATCTCAATCCCTCGCGGTGAACACCCACACACCCGTCACCTAGCATGGGTATCACCACCAAACAATCACATGATATCAATTTCTCCGGGTTTATACCCTCAAAGCCAAAGTTAAAACTGTTACTTACCTCAACCGCGTGAAATCCTACTTCGGGATGCCCTCATCTCTGGACTCGGTCTCCAAAAGCTCCCAATCTATCCATAATTAGAATACTACTATCAACATAGTCTAAAGAATCGAATTCCGCAATAAAAACTCAAAAATAGGCCAAAATCCGAAATCGACCAAAACCGGCCCCCAGGCCCACATCTCGGAATCAATCAAAAATGACAGAATAATAATCCTCGTCCTCTTTCGAGTCTAACCACATAAAATTCGTCAAAATCGGACTTCGTTTGATCCCTCAAATCCTCACTTAAAACTCTCCAAAACTCAAAGCCTAACTCCCTTAATTTTCACTTTGAAATCATCAATCAAATCCCAAAAAAATGAAGATAGATTCATGAAATAAATCAAAATTGAGTAGAGAAAACTTACCCCAATCCATATGGTGAATATCGCCTCAAAAATCTCCCAAATTCGAGCTCCCAAACTCAAAATATGATCGAATGAGCAAACCCTAATTTTATGTATTATTCTACCAGCTATTCTGCCTCGTTTCTTGTGTCAAAAAATCCTAAAACTCGTATTTTATGCCTCCAATAGATTCCTTGTGAAATTCTAGTCAAGTTAGGCTTTTGAATCACTCAATTTGACCTTATAATGAATGAGATATGTAGGTTTTAATATTTGCAAATAGTGCAGATTTTAAAAATACGCTGCTAGTGGCAATTTCGTAATTAAACTGAAAAAATCTGGCAACCTAATTCTGAGTAAAATGACCATAAAATACTCATACGATATCCAAATTCGATGATTCTTTTTGCTACGGGTCTGTAATTATGATACGGATCTAATGCTTCAATCAAAAACGAAACCGGAGCTCATTTGTTCAATATGATATCATTTATACTTGAAGAAACAACGTCGAAACATAAGAAAAACAAGCACAACACAAGCCAAACATATCTGAAACTCATCCGAGACCTTCGGGACCTCAACCAATAATTCCAACAAGTCATATATCACTATGCAAACTTAGTCGAACCTTCGAAACGTCCAAAACAACACCAAAACACCAAATCAACATCGAATTCAAGCCTAAGAACTTCTAAACTTCCAACATTCGCCAATTCAAGCCTAATTCTACCACGGACCTCCAAATTATATTTCGGACATACTCATAAGTCTAAAATCAACCTACGAAGCTAATCGAATCATAAAAATCCAAATTCGTTTACTCAAAAGTCAACTTCGGTTGACTTTTCTAACTTAGCTTTCTAACTAAGAGACTAAGTGATCATTTCACTCCAAAACTACTCCAAACCCAAACTTACCAACTCGATACAACTCAACACAGCTGAACAACACATAAAAAAATTGAAATGAGAGAAATGGGACTACAACTCTAAGAACTCCTAATCGGGTCGTTACTTCAACTACGGGAGAGATTTATATTTTCTTTTTGGAAAAACTAAAATCAGTTATAGTAAATATTCCGCCCTTTAAATATTCTGTCCTTCCATCAAGTAGTAGGTAAAATCCAAACATGTTAAGAAAATTAAGTCAAATCTAGAGTCCGAAACTTTTTTGATGATTTTTTGGATAAAAAGTACATTTTTAATGCTAAAAAAAAAAGTTACATAAATAGGTATTTCGCAGTATAATACTGCGAATTACCTTAACGGAAATTTAGCCGTTAAAGTAATTTGCAGTATAATACTGCGAATTATCAAAAAAAAAAATTTATAATTCGCAGTATTACTGCAAATTATTAAAAAAAATAAATTATAATTCGCAGTACCTTTATTAATTTGGCCCCACCAATTAACTGACATAACAATAATTCAAACACATAAAACGTAGTACTATATTGCGAATTAATTATTAAATTTTTTTACAAGAAAGCAACTTTTTTCACATGGGTTTCATCTTTTTTACAACTAACAAATTTTATTTTGGTTGTGTTATTGGTTGCTAAAGTCTGAGTTTATTTTCATTTGCAAAATCTTGTACTTTTATGATAATTAAAATATGTTGAAATCTGAATTATTTTTTAGAATTTTTTTTATCTAGTAAATTATTGCTAGGAAGAGTGTTTATCTTCTCAAGTATTTTGATGCAAAACTACTTTTAGAATTAACCTTTTCATGTTTGCTAAGAAAAAATCTCTATTGTGCTTAGCTAAAATATCTCGATCGGACCACGTACTTCTAACACAATAGAGATTTTTTGACGAATAATGAAGTAAAGCTCTTTTCGGAGTATTATTGGTTAGTTGTTGATTGGAGATGTTGAAATCTTAAATTGCAAGACCATTATTATAGTTTGTAGGAATTTTTATGCATTATGTAAAAAGTATTTATACAATCAGATCAATTAAGAAATAATTATAAAATTACTCTATTTAATAACATTAACTGATAATATGATAGCTAAAAATAAGCGTTAAATAAGATATTATAACAGATTAAATTATACTTTCATTACATTATCAAGATATATAATTTAAATCCATTACTTATTTACACAGAATAACTTCTTGTTGAAGTTTTTTGATGGTCCACTATTTTTTGTTATTTTCAGACTACTTTCTAACTCACTAGTATTAATTTAAAGCAACATAAGCGGCATGCATAAGATTATGAGTCATAAGAAAAAATTTCTATTGTGTTTTGCTAAAATATCTCAGGTCGGACCACGTACTTCTAACACAATAGAGATTTTTTCTTAGCAAACATGAAAAGGTTAGTTCTACAAATAGTTTTGCATCAAAATACTTGAGAAGATAACCAATCTTCATAGCAATAATTTACTAGATAAAAAAAATTCTAAAAAATAACTCAGATTTTGACATATTTTAATTATCATAAAAGTACAAGATTTTGCAAATGAAAATAAACTCAGACTTTAGCAACCAATAACACAACCAAAATAAAATTTGTTAATTGTGAAAAAGATGAAACCCATGTGAAAAAAGTTGCTTGCTTGTAAAAAAATTTAATAATTAATTCGCAATATAGTACTACATTTTATGTGTTTGAATTATTGTTATGTCAGTTAATTGGTGGGGCCAAATTAATAAAGGTACTGCGAATTATAATTTTTTTTTAATAATAATTTGCAGTAATACTGCGAATTATAAAAATACAAAAAATAAAAATCTGTAATTCGGAGTATAATACTGCGAATTACAATTTTTTTTTTTGTAATTTGCAGTATTATAGTGCGAATTATTTAAATTTTTTTTTTTATAATTCGCAATATTATACTGCGAATTACTTTAACGGCTAAATTTTCATTAAGGTAATTCGCAGTATTATACTGCGAAATACCTATTTATGTAACTTTTTTTTTTTGCATTAAAAATGTACTTTTTGTCCAAAAAATCATAAAAAAAGTTTCGGACTCGTCAAATCTTAACATTACGCTGTCATCTACCTATTGTAGCCCTTCTTCTTTATGGGTTTAGGACTAACAATATGAACAAAATTACACGCATGCAGATACTAACAAGCCAAAATGTTTGATTAATATATCATGTTCAACCATCAAATTTGTGTTTTATTCCGTTGTATGGGTTTAAAGTGATAATTGGGGGATAGCTATCAAGGGTGTGGCTTAGGGCATCTCCAACCATACTTTATTTTTTGCATCAAATCTAAATTTGGTGCAAGAAATAGAGTATTCTTGCTCTAATGGTACTTCATTTCTTGCTCTATTATAGAGCATGAATAGTGTTGCACCAAATTTGGTGCAACACTATTCGTTACTCTATATTTGGTTTAATAATATTTTATTCATTTTTTTTTATTTTTGAACTTTTAATTTATCATATATTGTGTATATAATTAACTTTTATATTAAGATCTTTATAATTTTAATTTTATATCCTATTTTTTGATATATTAATTTTTGTATATATTATATTTATATAACATTATAAGTTAATTTTATTATTATTATAATTATATAAAAAGAAATATAACCATTATTTAAAAATAACAATACATAAAATAAAAATACATTATAATTAAAGTACATAAAAGGAGGATACATTAAAATTGAAATTACATTAAAAACATAAAACATAAGTTTAGTAATCCCCTATGTCATTTCCAGGTGCACCAAAATTACCAAAATATTGAGTGAACGGGGTAGAAGATTGTTGTGGTTGTGGCTGTTCAAATTATTGACTTCTTTTATCGATTATTCGTTTTTGTTCTTGTCGCAAAAATTCACGAAGATTTGGATCTTCAATGGAATTCAAGTTCGTCAATAAAATTTTATTTTCCTCTTTGTATTCTTTTTGTCTCGAAGCTTCATTTCTTGAGTTAGTTGCCTTTTTCATCGCCTCAACAATCCGATTATTTTTCGAGTGCACCATTTTCATGCAATTGTTGCAAGCCCGTCACGTTTTTGGAGAAAAGAGGTCCTACGTGATATAGTGACCACATGTATTATACTGCACAACATGATAATTGAGGACGAGCGTGATCTTAATGCACCAATTGAAGATGCGCGTGAATGTCCAGCTCCTACGGTAGAAATGGTAGTAGATGAAGATCACTGATTAAATATTCATGTGGTACTTAAATTAAATTTGACTATGAAGTAATATTTATTTAATTATGTTTTATCAATGATTTCACTTTTTGTTAATTTATCTTTTATGTAAAATTTTGTAATAAATGATTATATAAGTGGTGAATGTGAATTATATATAATGAATATGGAAAAAAGAAAAAAGATATCATTAGTTTGAAGGAAATAAAAAAATAAAAAGTAAATAGAAGATAATAATATAATATAGGAGAGAGAGAAAATTTGGTGTAAAAAACAGTGTAATGGTTGGAGTAGATTTGGTGTTGCACCATTTTAGAGTGAAAAATAATGCAAAAAATAGAGTGATGGTTGGAGATGGCCTTAGTGGTTACTAAAATAGAGTGAGAACTATAAAGTCTTAGCTTTATATATCAAGTGAAGAATACAAAATATAAGGTAATTTATTTTTATCTCTCCAAGCCTAGTTAAATAAAGTTACCCAATTTATGTATTGGTGGAAGCCTGAAAGGTAGCAAGCAACTTGACAAACTTGTTAAGAGGCGCACAAGTTGATCTAAACTGCACGAACAATATGACAATTAGGATAAATAGAGAGGAAACAACTTATAGTTCGTTGCACAAATAAAACTCGTATTTAGTTTAAAGCGCATAGGAACATTAACTCGATTTTTGTTTACATCCCAAACTTCTTATTTGCTGCTAATTAATAATTCAGAAAACATTTTTATACAAAGTGGTTTATCAAAAATTCCAACTCCAACAACATTTTACCTAATTGAACTTATCTTTGCCTTTTCAAATGTATTTGCTTCTATTATAAGGCTTGGAAATAAAATCTTCAAATGAAACTAAATTCAACGGTTCAAAGTAAATGTAGAAATAACATCACCCAATTCTATTCAAGAATGGAAAACTGAAACAAGCCATCTTATTTTATTTTATTTTCAAATTATATCGAACTTTATCTGAATAAACAAATAAGCTACGGTATCAAACATTCACACTTGATACCTGAGAAACGATGTGACCTAAAGATTTGCACGTGACATGTCAAATAATATTTTATCCAATAAAAAAAAGTCATAGTAGAAAACCAGAACATGAGAACATGTCATTTCACTTTTAGCAAATATTAAATAAATAGAATTTCATTGCGTTATCGTTCCAACTCTTCGTCAAAAGAATAAAGCTTTTCACAATTTAATAAGTAAAAAGATTCAAAAGTCTCTGCCTTTCTAAAAAAAAGGCAACGAATATATAAGTGGTAGCATTTGGATAAAACAATGAAAAGGAAAAGAAAACAAATTGAAAATCAACGTGTCTGACATGGAGGTAGAATATTTTTGTATACGGTATAAACTGATCTCAAAAGCTTAGTGAATTAGGAGGCGATACGTGTCAAGAATGATGACTCAATCATGATGTCACCAAAGACAAATTTGTCACGATCCAAAATTCAATTAATCGTGATGTCACCTACACCAACCCGCTAGGTAAGTCAATTTACAACGATCCAAATTTAATGTGATTTACTGAGAAAATAAACAATGACATAACCGAACTTTTATACACACTCCAAGGACTGATAGTACAAATCATGAGCTTCTAAGATTTAGAGTTTATAAAGCTGGTATGAAATAAAATACATCAATTATTTGAAAGATACATGAACAGATTAATAATTCTAAAGCTACCAAGAACAAGATGTAGTTGTAACCGGAATACAGGTACATTTTCAATGTCAGCTCCCTCTATGCACCACAACATCAGCATTAAAGATCTGCACGCAAGGTGCAGAAGTTTAGTATGAGTACAACTGAGCCCATGTATCTAGTAAGTATATTGTCTAACCTCGTCGAAGTAGTGACGATGATCTTTAGTTGAACAGGTACTCACGGTTATAACCTTTCCAGTAGACTAGAAATAGAAATAATTATAGAGCATAACAGATAAAGGTATGATAAAACAATTATGCAAGGCAGTAAACGATTATTAGGAGAAACCATAGTAGTAAATTCATAATTTTCCTGATGTGAGAAATATATTCAAGATATCACATCGACCGGCATGGTAACACTTTCGCGCATTTATTTCATTCAATTCATAACTTTTCTAGTGTGAGGAATGTATTCAAGATATCAATCGAATGGCACAGTAATATCTTGGTGCATTTATCTATTCTCACCCAGTATATGTTTGTATATCAAATCAATTGGCATGACATCACCCTTCATGTATTCATCTCTTTCTCACCAAGCATACATAGAGGGTGTTTGGCCAAGCTTAAAGCTGGTCAAACTAGCTTATAAGCACTTTTAGGGTATCTACGTGTTTGGTAAAATTAAAAGTGCTTATAAGTCCAAAATAAGCCAAAAGCCATAAGCTGGTCACCCTCAGCTTATGAATTTTTAGCTTATAAGCACTTTAAGTTTGACCAAGACTTTTACTATTTTATCCTTAAAATATTACTCCTACATCAATACAAATTGCCTCAAGTATTCAACCTAAACCCCCCTCCCCCCGGCTCTTCAAGTATGCAATTCTCATTAACTATTTATAATAAGCAAATTCTCCATTCCTTCGCATATTTATATCTATGTGATTGTGTATTAATCTTTAAACTGTATGTAATAAATGAGGATATATCAAATTTTGGTGTATTGCTTTCTAAGTATTGTGATGATGAAGACAATGTTTGTTTTTCTTCAAATATTTTATCCTATTTAGGTTTATTTTTACTGAGAAACTTTTATTAATTTATTAATTATTATAACTTACGATTATATGCTTATCATAAAATAAATTATATGTATCATAAAAATTATCTTATCTAAGCAAAATTATATATAAAATAGCATGAAAAATAAAATATTTCGTATTTGAATCGATCTGAAATCTAAAATTTTGAAGAAATTACGCCCTTATCAGTGTAAATAAATTTAAGGTTATTTAAATCATTTTAATAGAAAAAGAGCTTATCAGTACTTTTTTTATCAAATACTGCAGCAACTTATAATCAATTTCAGCACTTGTACCCAAACACGTAACTGCTTTTTTATTAAATTAATTTCAGCACTTAAAAGTGCTTTTCAGCACCTAATGCTTATCAGCTACTTTAACTCAACTAATCCAAACGGGCTCATATAACAGTACCAACTAGGTGGAAGAAATTCCAATATAACAAGCTAGAAGAAAATCATAATATTTGCAAGTTAAACATAGAAGATATGGATAATGCAACAACAATTGGGGTACAGGACACAGACAGAACAACGATAACGAGTCACATAGAAAACACAGGTGTACAATAACAACTCAAGATAAGGACATCAATATATAAATAATGAAAATATATCACAACATAATGTAGGTCTCTCGTCCTCGCTCGCACGGAAATACCTTTCGTGCCATGAAGATATGATAATATAAAAACCAATGGCACGACATCACTCTTTGTGCTTTTACTCTCATCCCCACATGATAATATAAAGGCAATGGTACGGTATTATCCTTCGTGCGTAATAATGTATATGAATGGCACGGCATTACCCTTCGTACTTTATTCTTTTTCTCACATGATAATAGATACAAAATGGCACGACATCACCCTTCGTGCTTTACACTTCCCCTCACATGACAATGTATATAAAATGGCACAGCATCACCTTTCGTGCTTTTCACTCTTTCTTACCAAGTAGATATATATCATTAACAAGAAAAGTAGGAAGCATAAATAATATCAAGGAGAATGTTTAAACGGATGTTCCAAATTGAACATAAATCATGTCTTTCAAGCCAATCACAATTCATTGAACCTCAAGTACTTTATTATTCAAGTATTTTAACAAGTCTTAAAATTAATCTTCAACTCAGGTATAGAATTTAAAATCTCAAGAATAACAAACGTAGAGATGTATTTTTGATTCATTATAATAATAATCGAATTTATGCTTTCTAGCATTTAATGTGATATTCATAGAAATATAGAAGTAAAAAAAAATATGAAACAAGAGTATCACATAATTCTACAAAGCATAATAATTCGTATAATTTACCCGTGAGTATGATTAACCCTGGAACATGCATATATGCTCGTCACTCATATACATATCACCCCGGCATGTAGCAAACAATAGCAGTTAGTAGGAAAACTTTTCTCGACAAAGTTAGGCAAAACACTTACCTCAACCAAGCCAATTCGATACACTAGAAGCACTGTCCCGCTCAAACTATCCTCCGAACGGCTCAAAACTAACCAAAAGCAGCTCAAATATTTTGAATAATGCCTAAGGAAATCATTCCAAATAATAAGGGTCGAATTTATAATTACAACCCCGAAGTCAAGTCAACGTGGGGGCCACGTCTCGAAATCCAATAAAATTAAAAAATCTAAATGCCCATTCAACAACGAGTCCAACCATATCAAAATTAGTCAAATCCGATCATAACTCAACCTTCAAATCCTCAAATTAAAACCTATGAAGTTTCTACAATTCTCCCCAAATTTTCATCTCAAAACACTAATTAAATAATGAAAACTATGATATAGTCATGTATATTAACCATATTCGAGTTAGAATTACTTATCCCTATTAATTTCTTGAAAAATTCATAAAGAATTGCCTCAATCCGAGCTCTCAAAGTTCAAATATGAAATAATACTCTAGTCGTCATTTATAAAGTAAAAATTTGATCTCCCATTGTGCTGACCGCACATTTTTTGTGCAGTCCACACATTTTTTGTGCAGTTCGCACATTTCGGGTTCTGCGGTTGCAATTCAAATTGTGGGGTCGCACTTCAGTAGTGACTGCACTATCATGCTTCAGTAGTTTGACCATAACTTTCTGCACAAATGTCCAAATGATGATTGATTTAACTTTCTGGAATCAAAGGGCGGCAACTTTCATTTTTTGGTTCATCTCCAAATTCCTTATAGATTAAAAGATATGAGCTTCTGACATTAGACAATTAAACCTGCAAATTCTCCTTTCTGCGACCAAAAAAGGATTTCTGAGGTCCGCATATGAGGCTTTGCCTCAGCACTCCAAAATGTACCATCCATAGTTCAATTGTTCCAAAACATCAGCAGAGTGCCAAAATGCCCAAATTCATTCAAAATTCACCCTGAAATACACTCGAGCCACTTGGGATCCTATTAAATATAACAGCAAGTCACGTAACATAACACGGACCTACTCGAGGTCTCGCATAACACATTACAACATCGAAAAGACGAATCACGCCTCAATTCAAAATTATAAATTTTCAAATCCTCTAACTTACAAAACTCGTGTCAAGTAGCTCATGATATGACCGTCACACAAACGTTATAGACTGTTACAAATCGACCAGTCGGTTCATTACAGATAAGAAGCAATTCATAATATGATCGTTACAAAAATATTATAGAAGACCCCAAGATTCCTCCGGCCATTATTAGCATTTATTTGGCTTTATTATTCTTTGTCATCTTTTAATTACCTTTTATTGCATCATTAATACTAGTGTTTAAGGAGGCATGATTTGTGAATCATGCACCCTATAATAATAGTATAAATAGGGGGTTTCATTCTATTGTAAAGGGGAGAAAATTGATGGTTGGATAGAACCCTATATTTTGCACTCTAATTACTGTATTTTACGTGCGTTTGAGCTTAAATACAGTGAATTACACTTACTACGTATTTTATGCCTTGTAGGAAGTGATTCCGAGTTAAAAATAGTTAATTTGGAGCTGAATTGAAGAAATTGAAACTTTGAAGTCTGAATAAAAATCTAAGGAATTAATTGGGATCGTGTTCGGGGGTCAAGGACCAAGTTTGCATGTCAAAAAATAGATAAAACTTACTCTGAGAAAGAACCACCATCACGCCGCGTGGCAAAATGGTATAAAGGTGCATACTGACAAAAAACCTTCTCTCTAATAATCCCCACAACTGCGCCGCATGGTGCGACGCGAGGTGCGTATGTGCATTTTTTCCAGAGTATTTTTCTATTTCGGCTTGGAAAGGTAATTTTGTCCGGGCCTACTTTTACACGGTATAAATACACCAAAAATACGTTTGTAAAGGGACTTTTGACCTACGAAGGATTTGAAAAGCAACTAAGGCAAGAAGAGACAAGATTTCAGCAAGATTTCAACCAATAATTAGTGCAATACGGGAGTCCATGACGAATCATTAGCATTGATGATTTTTATTTTTATAAACCTTATTGAGATAAATTTTTCTATTGATATGGGGTATTTTCCCTTAGGGTGTTGACAATATGTTGTACTGATAATTTGACTAGGGATTCGATTCTTGACAATTGCTTGAATTAATTGATAGAGCTTTAATTCGCATTGTGAAGTAGTTTATTATTTTTCTTAATCGGAAGAGAAGCTTTCTATTGAATTTCTTTACGTCTTATGTTATAGTTTAAATTCGTGATTCATCTAAGTAATCGAAAGAGCCTCTTGAATTATTAATCGAGCTCAAAAAATAGGAAAATATTCGTGAGAAGTTGCCCTTTAGCCTAAAACGATTATTTTATTTGTTGCAATTGTTCACCGTTCTTCAATTGAATTAATTACTGAAATTAATGTGTAATTGAAAGAGAAACCTTAACCTCAAGTGTACTATAATCATCTGGTGAAGTCGTGAGAATCAACAGTATTATAGAGTGAATTACTTCAAGAATTGGATCCCGAATCAATTATCTTGCATCTGTCTAGTCAACTACCCTTATTTCTCTCATTGATATTTCTGTGTCGCTCAACTCTTATCTTTTGCGATCAATTGGTAATTACATAATTTTTTAGTAGTCAATCATAGTTGATATTCATTCAATCAAGTGATAATTTTTCTGGATAGCATTTAATTAAAAATTATTTAAATCCAATCCCTATGAAGATTATAATTTAACTATACTATTTTTGACTGGCGAGCAATAATTTTATGTTGTATTTTGCATTCGTAAGAAATCATATAGCAAAACATCATACTTACTTTGTATCCTGTATTCTTTTGTTCCGCATTCGAAATGTTCTCAAAGGCTGATATTCTTCTATCTGCTATTAAGATTTTTAATTGTTCTTAGTTCCGGTGGGACCAGCTCGAAGTCCAAGCCTGTTCTTTCCTTTAAGTATCTTTATTTTATTTTTTTTATCCTTAATTATCTTATTAATAAGATCAATTTAATTTATGTGTTTGTAAACTGCGTTATAAATTCAACTGTACTTTTTTTAATGGAAACAATTTCCTTATTAAATATTTTCCTTGATTAATTCATTTTTACTTCGTTGGTTGTTTTTTAAATTGGTACTGTACCAAGCGAGGGAAATGACATATGCCAGTAATGGTAGCAGTTATTTCACTTATAACTATTTTACCTATTTTATGTCAATTCTTTTGAGAGTACAATTGGTTACTTTGAGTGGTTAAATTATCGTCAAAGCATTATCCTCGTGTTCATCTACAATGTATAATTAATATATGTTACTTTCCTCAAGACTCAATCAAGAATATTTATTAAAATAATTTTGCCAGTTAAAATATTTATCTTGAAGAAAATAATACATCATATCACATATCAAATGGACCATCAAGGAGTATCACGATATGATTTAAGTTCTTCTACCATGAACTAAAGGTTTTAGTTTGGGTAAAAAAAAAAATAGAGAATTTTTGTTAGGAAACGATTAATTCCCTAAGCGAATTTACTCAACGTGAACTAGGATTAATCGAACTAATAAATTTCGAATAGCATGTGAGTAAAAAAGAGAATTAACTCATATTAAACGGAAAAAGGAATGTGAAACAGTTGAGCTAAATCATCAGGGCCACTAATTTCTCGAGGTGCTGAGGAGGATTGGATGAGAGCAAAATCAATTTTGCAGGAAAAGTGGCAATTTGCAAAGTAGCAATACGATTTCAAAGGCCCACCTTTTTATTTGGTTTGGCAGTTCTTACTTCTTACGACAACGACATTTTAATGAAATACCATTCTTGGCTGTCTCATAATCCTCAAAAATGGGTAGATCCTTAAGCTATTTAGCCATCAGTGGTGAAGCTAGGGATTTTTCCAAGAGTATTCAAATTTGAAAAAAGTGAAAAAAATTCTAAAAAAGAGCGTTTAATATGTGTTATATATCACCTTAAAACATACTCCATCCGTTTCAATTTATGTGAATCTATTTCCTTTTTGGTCCGTGCCAAAAAGAATTATCCCTTTCTTTATTTGGAAACAATTTACCTTTATGCAATGATTTATAGCCACACAAAATATATGTGCCTCATTTTACACCATAAGTTCAAAAGTCTTCTCTCTTTTCTTAAACTTCGTGCCCAGTCAAATAGGTTCACATAAATTGAAACGGAGGGAGTAATATTTTATTTATATATACAGTGCAATTTTTCGACAAAGAAGGATGAATTGACCAACCTTGTGACCAAGCGGCTTCACCAACCACTGCACATGTTGATGGCCAAAAAAGAATATGATGCGAGATGTCACTTTTTAGGACTGTGGATATTTAATAGGGGTACCTACTAGCCAAATAAACGGTTTATAGTGAGCATGGCTCAATGATTTAAATTTAAATTAGTCAATATATATTTACATTAAATTTTAGGAAGTCAAATCTATCTCAAATTTTTGACCGTCTCCCCCGAGCTAACATAGAACTATCTAACCTAAAATTTAGTTATTAGGATAACAACAATGACCCAGTAAAGTCTCACTTCGTGGGATCTGGGGAGGGTAGTGTGTACGCAGACCTTATCCTTACCCCGATAGGGAAGAGAGGCTGTTTCCGATAGACCCTCGTCTCAGGAAGATGGAAATAAAACAAGGAAAGAAAAGACAATTCATCAGAATTGTCAACATAACCATAAAAATAATAACACCATCCTAAAAACCATAAAATAGATGACATGCAATAACAATAACCCGCAACTAAGATACAGAGTTATGGGAAACGGTAAGGTTAGTGTGATACATCAATCGCAAGCCGTCTAGGAACAACCTACTCAAACTCGTTACACCCCGGAACGAAGATGGAGAAGCTCGACTACCACTCTATCCTACAACCCTAATGCTCGACCTCCAGACCTTCCTATCAAGGGCCATGTCCTCGAAAATCTGCAATCATGCCATATCCTGCCGATCACCTCTCCCCAATACTTCTTAGGTCGACCTCTACCTCTTCTCGTACCCACTGAAGCTAACAGCTCATACCTCCTCACCGGAGCATCCAGGCTTCGCCTCCGCACATGCCAGAACCATCTGAGCCTCGCTTCCCGCATCCTGTCATCCACAGAGGCCACACCCACCTTCTCCCAAATATCTTCATTCCTAATCTTATCTATCCTAGTGTGCCCGCACATCCACCTCAACATCCTCATCTCAGCTACCTTCATCTTCTGGATATGAGAGTTCTTAACTGGCCAACACTCTATCCCATACAATATGGCCAGTCTAACCACCGCTCTATAAAACTTATCTTTGAGTATAGGTGGCACTTTATTGTCACATAAGACTCCAAATGCTAGCCTCCATTTCATCCACCCCACTCCAATGCGGTGAGTGACGTCATCGTCGATCTCTCCATCCCCTTGAATAATCGACCCAAGGTACTTGAAACCACCTCTCTTGGGGATGACATGTGATCCAAGCCTCACATCCATGCCTACTTCCCTCGACTCGGTGCTGAACTTGCACTCCAGGTACTCCGTCTTAGTCCTTCTCAATATGAAACCCTTAGACTCGAGAGCATGTCTCCAAACCTCTAACCTCTCGTTAACACCGTCCCGCGTCTCATCAATCAGGACTATATCATCAGCAAATAACATACACCATCGCACTTCCCCTTGAATATGGTGTGTTAGTGCATCCATTACTAATGCAAATAGGAACGGGCTAAGCGCGGATCCTTGGTATAAACCCATAACAACCAAAAAATGCTCTGAGTCACCTCCCACAGTCCTTACCCTAGTCTTAGCTCTATCATACATGTCCTTGATCGCTCTAACATAAGCTACCGGCACACCTTTTACCTCCAGACATCTCCATAGATCCTCCCTAGGGACCTTGTCGTAGACTTTTTCCAAGTCAATAAACACTATGTACAGATATTTCTGATCCCTGTACTGTTCCACCAACCTCCTAATAAGGTGGATAGCTTCCGTGGTCGAGCGATCCGGTATGAACCTGAACTGATTGTCAGATATAGACACTATCTTCCTCACCCTCGCCTCCACCACCCTCTCCCAAACTTTCATGGTATGACTTAGTAACTTGATACCCCTATAGTTGTTACACCATTAAATATCACCTTTGTTCTTGTACAACGGAACCACTCTACTCCACTTCCACTCATCTAGCATCCTCTTCGTCCTAAAAATAATATTAAACAACCTAGTTAGCCACTCCACGCCTGCTCTACCCACACACTTCAAGAACTCAACCGGAATTTTATCTGGCCTGGTCGCTCTGCCCCGACTCATCTTATGCAGAGCCCTCACGACCTCCTCCAACTTAATACGCCTACAATACCCAAGGTCTCAGAGACTCTCCGAATGTCCCAAATCTCCTAGCACCATATCTCGGTCCCCTTCCTTATTTAGAAGACCCTGAAAGTACATCTGCCATCTCTGCTTAATCTGGGACTCCCCTATCAAGACTTTACCATCCTCATCTTTGATGCACCTCACTTGATCCAGATCCCAAGCCTTCATCTCCCTCGATTTAGCCAGTCGAAACAACTTCTTATCCCCGCCTTTTCCCCCCAATTCCTAGTACAGTCGGCTAAACGCTGTATTCTTAGCCTCCGTGACTGCTAGCTTAGCCTCATTTCTTGCTACCTTGTACATCTCTCTATTCGCTCTCTTCTCCTCCTCGCATGTGCTCCCTACCAACTTCATATACACTTCTTTTTTCGCCTCTACTTTGCCTTGGACTATGTCATTCCACCACCAGTTGCCTTGGTGCCTGCCAGAGTGACCCTTCGATATCCTCAGCACCTCTCTCGCTGCCTCCCTAACACAGTTCGTCGTCGTAGCTCACATAGCGCTGGCGTCCTCACTACTCCTCTAAGCTCCCATAGCTGATAGCTTACTTTCCAACTCCTGGGCTTTATCCTTAGTCAAGGCTCCCCATCTAATCCTCGGTTGACCACGAGCATACCTCTTCTTCCTCCTTATCATAATATCGACGTCCATTACCAAGAGCTTATGCTGGGTCGCGAGGGTCTCACCCGGGATAACCTTGCAATCCTTGCATAACCATCTATCACACATTCTGAGGAGGAGGTAATCAATTTGAGTTTTCACCACCAAACTATGGAAAGTTACAAGTTGCTCCTCCCTCTTCGAAAAACTCGAGTTCGCAATCACCAGCTCGAAAGCCTTAGCAAAATCCAAAAATGAAGAATCTCCTCCGTTCCTATCCCCAAAGCCGAAGCCACCATGCACCTCACCATATTCACCAGCAACCGACCCAATGTGGCCATTGAAATCCCCTCCTATAAATAACTTCTCAGCGGGTAGAATACTATGCGTAATCTCGTCCAAACTCTCCCAGAAACGCCTTTTAACCTCCTCATCCAAGCCCTCTTGCGGCGTGTAAGCGCTAACGACATTGAAGGTGCACTCACCAATCACCAACTTAATAAATATTAGTCTATCATGCACCTACCTAACCTCAACCACCGACTCTCTAAAATCCCTATCCACCAAGATACCCACAAAATTCTTACCTCTCACGACTCCAGATTCCTCGCCTTCGACCTACCCACATAGTCTCCTGGACACAAGTTATATTTACTTTTCTCTTCTGGTGAATCTTCTCCAACTCAATAGACTTATCCGTCAGCGTGCATATATTCCATGACCCGATCCTCAACCTACAAGCTCTCTTTCTCCCCTTACTCTCCTTGCCTCCCGTCCTATCCTCTGGCCCCTTCCCCACTCCTCGAACCCTCTGAGGACAAATTTATAGTTTTAGGCTAAAAACAATAAATGCAATCCAAAAATAGCTAAATAGTTATGATAGAACATGAAATAAAGTGATGAATTGTAATGCAAAAAAGGGAAGAGATGTTATTTAATGATCACTTGGAACGTGTATGTCCAAAATAACAAAATGACTCATTTGAAGAGACAATATAGTTTAAGTTTTATGAAAATGGTTCTGACATCTATTTTCTTAATATCTTAGTTTTTCAACTCTTCAAATCCAAACATATAGGAAAGTTGGGTCCACCCATAAGGGGTGTTTTAAGGCCCATTAGCAGGGGTGAGCATCGGTCGGTACAGTTCGGTTTTGTATAAGTTCGGTTAGGATTTTTCGGTTTTTGATTTGTGATTTTTATAACCAAAACCGAACCAAAGTGTTTTCGGTACGGTTATTTTCGGTTTGATTTTTCGATTTTAGGCTTGTCAAATTGGACTTCTTTCTTGAGCAATAAATGGACCTAAAAATTAAATTCTCACAAAGTTTTTCAATGCATGTACTTAGCAAATTTTCCTACTGTAATATGCTATAACATGAAATTTAACTAGAAAATAATAAAATATGTACTAAGAAAATTTTCCTACTGTAATGTGCTATAACATGAAAGTTAACTAGAAAATAATAAAATATGCTTATGTGTTTGCTAAGAATCTGTAGTACTGAGTATTTTTTTATTGTTGAATTTGCAATTCAATATTTTGTTAGTAATAGTAGTTATGATTTGCACATTAACTGAAAGTAAAGAGATTTATTTTATCATCGGAGAACAAATAAATATCATAATCTATTGAATAATGATCATGATGGTTATTAATTTTTGAGTAGCGTGACTTTGGGGTTGGATGAGTTTCAGAAAAGTGTGGCATTTTAGGGTTTGGGCTTCAACATTCACTAACAATTAATAAACGATTGAGTCCATATTTAACATATTAGACTTAAGACTTAAGATAAGCTCAGAGACTATAAAACCCATACTTAAAAAACCGAAAATTCTAAAACCGAACACCAAACCGAATAGATCGAAATTATCAGTTCGGTTAGTTTTTACGGTTGGATCGGTATTATGACCATCCCTATCCCTGGGTTATTAGTTAACCCAAATATATATGAATGTACTTACAAGGTACTATGAACAATATTTTTTTTCTCTCTCTCTATAGGATTTAGGTTGTGGTATAGGACGGTGTTCCGTCACAACGTGACAACCGCCATCGACCTCGTAACTCCGGCCGTAGTTCCTTTCGCTTCCGTCATGCGAACAAGTAATTTCCCCTTTATATGATTTATGTGATATCTAATATGTTTAGTTTACCATTGATGTCTAATATGTTTAGCTTACCGCCATCTGCTGGTTTTTGGTCCAGAGCATATATAAAATAGCTCCAAATTTTGTAGCAATTCCCCGGTGGAAAAAGTCATGAAAATGAAATAAGAAAGCAAGGAAAAGAAAACAGAGAAAATAAGGAGATAAAATTTGATTTTCATTCTACATCCTCTAAAAAGTTCAATACATCAGTATTTAAAGGGAAGGGAAAATTGTGCAAAAAACCTAACTTTGGGGTGAAAGTAAAAAACTACTATTAATTTTAGTACTAAAGTGTAACTCCGAAAAACTCTGAATCTTGTAGCCACATCTTCATCAAATCGTTACATTCCATCCCCTTAAAATAACCTTGTCCTCAAGGTTGGGATTTGGAAACGTGAAAATTAGTGAAGCCAACGACAAAATTACTGCAACAACCCATTAGGCCTTCTTCAAGATTAGACAATGCTCCACAGTTTTGAAACCTCAAAACGCTACAAACAATATAGCAAGCTCTTTGAAACAGTGCTGCAATTTTTCTCCAAATGAGACCTATATGGTATAGGTAAGGGATTAAACCTTTAAACAGCTTCTCTAATAGGCATTTGTAAGCATGCAGAAAAGAAATTCCACCCATGCCAGCTAGCCTTCTAGATGCTTTTGCCACATTCGAATTTTTTTTTTCACATTTGAAAAGATCAGCAGCCGCTATGAAGTTTCTAATGGTGCACTTCTCTATATTAGTTGGGTCCGCATTTGCATACTGTTTGCTCGAAAGTTATCGTGTGCTTTATGAGTGCAAAACAATACAAATAAATTACGGGAAAATTATAGCAAATCGTAATAATCCATTGAGCCAAATAAAGGGAACGAAAATAAGTGCTCAAAATTAAGAGGAGAAACATTAAAAGCCTTTATTGATAGTATGGAGTTGGTCTGCCTCTCCATGGAGAGGTTAAGAGCCTTTCAATGGTGTTCCTATTTCCATAATATGGGTATTATTGTGTGTTTTCTCTCTCTCGGGAATAGTGGCGAAGAAGTCCCCCCTTTTCTAGGGCTTCCAATCTTAGTATTTATAGACGTGAGCTTCGTGAGTTGGCAATAAATGGTCGTGGCCACGCTGAGGTTCCGCCCCCATGGGGAAATGAATAGGCCGTTCCCTCATAAATTAAATCGGGCGGGGGTCGAATCTTGTTATGAATAAGTGGCCATACCACCTATTAATTATGGACTAGCCTAAGACGAGATTAGCTCCGTTAATTACCGTGAGATCGGATTCTGACCCATACAGTTAGTCCCTCCACTTATTGAGGTCGTGTTTCGGCCGAGCTCGATGAGCCGACTTCATCGATTGTGATTTGAAAGAAACTCGAATAAGGGGGTCGACTTATTGATGATGGTGGCCTTAGTTGTTTACACATTGGAGATGACCGTAGCCATGTACGTGACTTCGACTGTCGTCGAGTTTGTTTGTCGTAGTCGAGCTGAGTCGACTTATTGGCGACTGGGGCCTTAGCCCATTTACACGTTGGAGATGGCCGTAGCCTTTCATACATTGGGGATAACCGTAGCCTTTCATGTAATGGCGATGGCCGTGGGGAATAAGTATGCGCCGGGTACGTATTTGGTTACGTCCAGAATTTTGAAGGCATACAGCACATTCTTTCAGCATTCGCAGGCCGTTGCGATTATTCTGACGGCGGGACATTGGCGGATGGCTGAGAAGCCGCTTAGTGGAGCTTGTCATAATGACGCACGCTTCGGCAGAACCGAACCGTTTTACGGTTGGTCGTGGGGTTAATGATGGCTATTGGGTTCCGCGAAATCCATTTATGTTGCCTATAAATGTGGGTTGAGGCATTCGTTTCTCATATATTCATTCACCTGAGAGAGATTCTGAGGAAACTTTTTCATTCTGCTAATTCATCTTCTCCTTTCTTTCCTTTGATTGTGATAACCTTTGTCTTGCCCACCGAATTCTATCCCTTTCTCTTTAGTAGATCAATAATGGCAGGCAGTTCTTCCTACGATGGTCTTCCGATAGATTTTTCGGTCGATTTTTCGGTAGTTGAAGGGCCATCTTCGGCAATGGGAGGTGTAGAACAGACAGAGACCGGAGAAGTTCCGTCGTTTGACGAGGTAGTTCCTCGGCCCGAAGGTCCGACGATTAATTTCACCATCGACGGTGGAGAAGACCCGGTGGATGAAGCCCCGTTAATGGGGGAAATTGGGGTGGCCCGATTACGGGAACAGGGGGTCATTCCCACCCATGTAGACATCGTTCTCGCTAGAAGCGAGGAGAGGGTCCACACCGACCGCAGGGGATACTGCATTTTTTACGCCTATCCCTTCAAGTTGGGGTTCAAGATCCCGCTCCCAATGCTGGTGGTGGACTTCTGCCATTATTACGGGGTGTGCCCGGGTCAGCTCACTCCTTCCCTCTACAAATTGTTGGCAATGTTTATCAAGTACGCGGAATTGGCCCGTAGGGAGGTCACGCTGCAGGATGTGCTTAGTCTCTATGCTCTCCAGAGAGTCCATGGCACCATGATCCAGGCGTGCCCTCGTGGGTCGAGAGGCCTGGTCATGAGATTGGATGACGAGGTCGACCCTCGCCCTTTCGAGCACTTCTTTTATATCAGGACTAGGCATCTGGTGGCGGATGCTACTGGGTTCCCAGAGGCTTGGAACCATGCACGTAAGTTCTTTAGTGGTTGAATTCCCTTTTCTTCCCCTCTTTGTGATTCGTGATCATGTGCGTTAACTCGTGTTATTTTTTGTAGCCGAAAAGTTGTCGCCGGCCCCATTGCCTTAGATACGTGAGTGTGTCGAGACCGTACTCCCCCATACAGCGGGTATACGCACATGGGCATCTTTCTGGGCGAGGCATGGTCCTAGGCCCGCAGCCGGTGAGAATTCAACTTCTATTTTTTTGTTCTGTTTCGTCTCTATTTATTGACTTTGTTTTTCTGTGATCAGGAAGGGCACGCTGTGTTAGGGATCCTCAGCTGGCTTTTCGTAGGCCTGGCACGACCGCTCGGCTTATGGCAGCATCGATGTTGTGCCCAGTACCGAGGGCGGCATCGGTTGAATCTTCAGCGGCTCATTCTCCAGTACGGGCTGCATTTCGGGTCGAGGGGACGTCGGGAACTGTGCGCCCTAAGGCGGAGCCGCCCTTAACTGAGTTGGAGGAGGAGGAGGAGGAGAGGCCGTTGATAAGGCGGAGGGTTGCGTTCGTGCCGACTCCTCCTGTGGTGATTAACTTGGACTCCCCCCCCAGCGGATACGGAGAGGAGTGCGGCTGCGGCGTCTGGCCTTGATGGCGGACAAATAGTGGGGGTTGCCCCAGTTGGCTTAGGCTATGATGATACCGTCGCTTCGGCAACTCGATTGGTGGTTCCAGTCGCTGAGATGGGAGGTGGTTCCTCAGCGGCTGTTATTGCTGGTGAACTAAGCGCTCCTTCGGCGGCTATGGCGGGTGCCTCGACCTCGCGGGCGGCAGGAGGAGGGAGTGACACTGGAGGAGATGGATACGAGTCCGAGTCCGACATGGATCCTGATGACGTCCGTATGATTCAAGAAGGTCTCACCAACTCAACGGTGCGTGCCGAGGGGCAGTCTCGCTTCGTTGAGATTCCCGCGGAGTCGAACTTATTGCTCCAAGGGAATAGCTTGGTGCCGCTATTTGAGGTGCTGTGCTCAGAGACCGAGAACGCGTCGTTGAAGGACGTCACAGATATCGGACTGATGACTGAAGTGGCCGTGATGGGCCTGAGGGTATGTTACTACGACCTTAGTTCATTTTTTCCTTTCCTTAGTTTATTCTTCACTGTAATCGCTGTTTTGCCTTGCAGTCTTACCTGCTGGAGGTGGAGAGCATCCGCCGAGCCCGCACCCGCTCGGGGGTATTTTTGCGGGCGTTGGAGTAGTACCGTCGCTGTCGAGACCGGTGCCGGGAGATGCGCGAGCGCTTGAGGAATGACCCCCGTAGCCGGGCCTTGGTCGAGGAGCTGGCGAGGCGGGAGCTTCAGGTACAACAGGCACTTGGCAGAACGCACGCCCTCGAGGGGCAGCTTCGTCAGAAGGACGAGGAGCTTGATGTGGGAAGGCGGGACGCGACTGAGAGGGAGCGCCAAGATCAGGCCAAGGCAGCAGAGGCTGCTGCGGCATGGAGCGGGAAAGTGGCCGCATTGGAGGGTGAAGTCGCGACTTTGAGGCAGCAGGCGGGGACTGCTTCGACGAAGGCCGCAGGGTTGAAGGAGGCACTTCGCGTTCGTGAGAGGGAGTGGGGGTTGGAGAGAGCTGCCGCCGCCTTTAGAGAGGCGGGGCTAGAGGACCGCATTGGGGTCTTTGAGCGGGATGCCCAAGCCATGGCGGATCGGATCGCGACCTTGGAGGGGGAGAATCAACGCCTACGGGACCAGGCCGCCCCTTCCAACCAGGCTCGCGAACTTTGGGTTTTCGTCGAGGCCCAGTGCGATGTATATAAGAATTTGTGGGAGGCCGGTATTGTGACTGAGGCTGCGTTCGAGGAAGCACATCAGAAGGCTCGTGATTCCCGTACCGACTGTGGCTTTGACGTGGCGACGCCAGAGGTTGGCGATGGTGCAGATGATGGCGCGAATGGCGACGAGTAGAAAGATTTGTTGTGCTTTATTTATATATTTTTTTGTTTGCCGCTTGGTGATTTGGGTGTTTCTTGTTTTTCTTCTCCCCTTTTTTCTCTATTTACCAGCTTTAGCTGGGTGTAAGTGGGGATGAACCGTCATTGACTTTGTAAATATATAAATTTTCTTTTCCATTGCCTGCCTTGTGCTTGTTTTGTGTCTTTCCTTTTTGCCTCTTAGACTTTTCTTTTGCGCGTGTCCAAGGGGTGATTCGCTGAGTTGACTCTGGTAGGCATGTTAATTTCTGGTTATTAGTGGCCTTGCTTCTTCGACTCGGTGTGGGCGAGTCTTAGCCGTTATTTGGCGATAGCGGCACTTAGTCTTAGTCCCAGTTCGGATGCGGTCAAACTACCGGTCGTGATGGTAAAAAATGCGGCCTCGTAGTTTGACCGGGGCCGAACTTTATGTGGCCCGAATCTTAATTTGAGTTGGGAGTACTTACATGAATGGCGAGGGTGCCTATCCTGCGCTTCGATTCATTGGAGGTCGAGTTTTGCTTTCACTGATGAAGGAATTTGGCCTGAGTCTCGGTTCAACTGTGGTTGAACTTGCTAAAGTTGAGGACGAAGGCGTCCATCCTTGTAGTTCGAGCGGGGTAGAGCTCGTTGGATTTAATGGCGAAGGCGCATAGCTTGAGTCTTGGTTAACCCGTGGTTGAACTTATTGGCGAAGGCACGTAGCCGAAGCTCCAGTTTGACTGTTGTTTGAACTTTATTAAATTTGATGGCGAAGGCACATAGCCTGTCTTGGTTCAACTGTAGTTGAACTAGTTGGCGAAGGCGCAAAGTCTGAGTCCTGGTTCAACCATAGTTGAACTTTTTGGTGAAGGCGCATAACCTGTCTTGGTTCAACCGTAGTTGAACTTTTTGGTGAAGGCTGATAGCCTGAGTCCCGGTTAAACCGTAGTTGAATTTTTTGGTGAAGGCGCATAGCCTGTCTTGGTTCAACCGTAGTTGAACTTGTTGGCAAAGGCTGATAGCCTGAGTCCCGGTTCAACCGTAGTTGAACTTTTTGGTGAAGGCACATAGCCTGTCTTGGTTAAACCGTAGTTGAACTTGTTGGCGAAGGCTGATAGCCCGAGTCCCGGTTCAATCGTAGTTAAAGTTTTTGGTGAAGGCGCATAGCCTGTCTTGGTTCAACCGTAGTTGAACTTGTTGGCGATGGTTGATAGCCCGAGTCCCGGTTCAATCGTAGTTGAACTTTTTGGTGAAGGTGCATAGCCTGTCTTGGTTCAACCGTAGTTGAACTTGTTGGCGAAGGCTGATAGCCTGAGTCCTGGTTCAACCGTAGTTGAACTTTTCGGTGAAGGCGCATAGCCTGTCTTGGTTCAACCGTAGTTGAACTTTCCGGTGAAGACGCATAGCCTGTCTTGGTTCAACCGTAGTTGAACTTGTTGGCGAAGGTTGATTGCCTGAGTCCCGGTTCAATCGTAGTTGAACTTTTTGGTGAAGGCCCATAGCCTGTCTTGGTTCAACCGTAGTTGAACTTGTTGGCGAAGGCTGATAGCCTGAGTCCCGATTCAACCGTAGTTGAACTTTTTGGTGAAGGCGCATAGCCTGTCTTGGTTCAACTGTAGTTGAACTTGTTGGTGAAGGCTGATAGCCTGAGTCCCGGTTCAATCGTAGTTGAACTTTTTGGTGAAGGCACATAGCCTGTCTTGGTTCAACCGTAGTTGAACTTGTTGGCGAAGGCTGATAGCCTGAGTCCCGGTTCAATCGTAGTTGAACTTTTTGGTGAAGGCGCATAGCCTATCTTGGTTCAACCGTAGTTGAACTTGTTAGCGAAGGCTGATAGCCTGAGTCCTGGTTCAACCGTAGTTGAACTTTTTGGTGAAGGCGCATAGCCTGTCTTGGTTCAGCCGTAGTTGAACTTGTTGGCGAAGGCTGATAGCTTGAGTCCCGGTTTAACCGTAGTTGAACTTTTTGGTGAAGGCACATAACCTACCTTGATTCAACCGTAGTTGAACTTTTTGGCGAAGGCTGATAGCCTGAGTCCTGGTTCAACCGTAGTTGAACTTTTTGGTGAAGGCGCATAGCCTGTCTTTAAGTTGTGGGTATTGAGTGCTGGAGCTCGGTTTTGACTCGAGGCCTTGAGCAGTTTATGCGTTGTCTTCCTAATCGGGGCAAGTAGGTTGTCTTGAGGTGGCTCTCGGTTCAAGATATCTTAGTGTCGGTTTTCGGCCGGATCCCGTATCAGGGATGCGGGAGATGCCTCACGAGGATTCTCCCTTTAGGGGGGGGCCTTCTTCTTCTTGTTCACACTATCCGATAGATGANCTTTTCTGGCGTTTATTTCCTTTTGGTCCATGGAAGAACTACGCGATTTTGCTATGAAATCCCCACAGACGGTGCCAAATTGTTTGCTCGAAAGTTATCGTGTGCTTTATGAGTGCAAAACAATACAAATAAATTACGGAAAAATCATAGCAAATCATAATAATCCATTGAGCCAAATAAAGGGAACGAAAATAAGTGCTCAAAATTAAGAGGAGAAACATTAAAAGCCTTTATTGATAGTATGAAGTTGGTCTGCCTCTCCATGGAGAGGTTCAGAGCCTTCCAATGGTGTTCCTATTTCCATAATATGGGTATTATTGTATGTTTTCTCTCTCTCGGAAATAGTGGCGAAGAAGGCCCCCCTTTTTTAGGGCTTCCAATCTTAGTATTTATAGACGTGAGCTTCGTGAGTTGGCAATGAATGGTCGTGGCCACGCTGAGGTTTCGTCCCCATGGGGGAATGAATGGGCCGTGCCCTCGTAAATTAAATCGGGCGAGGGTCGAATCCTGTTATGAATAAGTGGCCATACCACCTATTAATTATGGACTAGCCTAAGGCGAGATTAGTTCTGTTAATTACCGTGAGATCAGATTCTGACCCATACACATACCAATCTGGAATATAAAGATCACTTCTATGCACTCTGTGCGACTGATATCCAAGAACCATTACATCATGCTGCCTGCTCAGCTTGTCTATTATATAACTTTTACCATCAGCAATATCTTGTAAACTAGCTGCAACTTCACCACCTTGATAGCTCTCAAGCATATTTCTGAGAAATAGTTCTTTAGTAAGGTAGTCTCTATGGGTAAGTACAATCAGTAACTTGTAATCCAGGACCTTACTATTAGGACCATTACCATCTTTTCTAAGCTTTATGATATTTGGAGACAGCTGCTCTCTCTCAGATACAAAACAAACCAGGCACCACCAACCAGTTGGCAAGTGCTGTATTTATGACTTCCAACTTGCAGGTTGTCCACCAAATTTCATAATTATGACCTTTACATCCTCTCCAATTCCAAGTTCTTTTTGCACCTCTTTGCAAAACTTGTATAATCTCCTTGCAACCATTGGTATGCCATTTGAAACAATTTCCTGTAGCATCTGAAGTATATCAAAGATACCAGATTCTGGCAAAAACATTTCTTGCATCTTACGAATTATATCTGAGAATTCAGTCATTGCCCGGCTCGAATTATAGGACAAATGATTTAACCAGGTAGGAAGTAATTCTTCCTCAATAATGCAATACTACCGCAACCATTTCTGGTGTATAATTGACAAAAAAATTTGCCAATTGATCTACATGTTTCTATGAACCAAAACCAAAATCCTTATTCCACTGGGAGAGTATGAGCTTCAATCCATTTAGTGAGACTAGCCAGAAAAGTACAACCTTGTATCCGCAGATATAAGCTTCCGGACCAAGTCGCAAGTCTAAAGAGGCAGTAAGATCCACCATATGCATCATTCTGTTCTTTCTCACATTTTTAAATAAGGAAACAATCCACAACAAGTTAGAATTACTACAAGCATAGAGAGCATACCAGCAATTACATTCCATCTTATAATGAACTTCTCTGGTACCTCCTTGAGAACAAAGTGAACATCTCCTACTTTAGCAGACTTAATACATTTTCCAATCACAACATTACAGATAGAAACATCGAGAGAGAACCCATTGGCCTTTATTCTCTGTCCGGTGACAAACAGTTCGCAAATGCATGAACCAAACTAACTTTCAAACCATCCATTAACTCTATTAACATAATTCATTATGATTTGCTTCATAAGCTCTTCACAAAATATTCCCCAGATTTGGATTGTGAATCCAAAACCTTATGGCATATATGATGAAATTTTCATTCACATGAAATTTGAAGTATATATTCATAAGAGAACTCCCACCTAATGGAGGCAACAATGTGATCTTACTGGAACTTGAACCTTCAGTCACATCTTCTTTTTGACTTGCCATACTATCACGAACTAACTTGTCAGGTACCAGATTAATTGTCTCGAACTAACTTGTCACATTGTTCTTGAAGCTCCTGTGAGTTATTATCTTGAGTCATTCGCTTCTGTTCAACTCCTCTCGCATGGTTTGATCAATAGCACTAGAGAATCTTCCTCTTACCTTAGATAGACAGAGTTCTGTTAACACAAAACTTTTCCAATTGGTTTCATTTTGAGCTTTAGTAAGAGCTCCATAATTCAATATCGCAATATTAGATGAAAATCCCGTTTTGTCTCCCTAGAATATGTATCAAACACCCGGCCCTCTTTATTTTTATCAAGACCATAAGTGAAACCTGAACCAACATTCTCTACATCACATTCAAGGATGAAAACCTCTTGAGGAATCTGCCTAACTCTTTAAAAACATTTACCGAATGTTTGGTCTGCATCTTTTTCTGAATTTTCCTCCTCCTTAGAAGTAACTACTAGAGGAAAATACTTTCTCGGCTCGCTAAACATGACAGTGCCAACAATAGTGTCAACAACTATTCCTCTATTGCTCTCTAAACCTTCCTTATCCACATGAGCATAAGAAGAATCATCGAACATCTTACCTGATTCATTTCTTGAGGTTCCCTTTTCATTTTCAACTTCCATGGGCGAATCCTTATCCCAATCAGCTGGTTCTTTATGTTTTCCAGAATCCAAAATTGAAGGACTTAGATATTGGTAATCATCCCCTAACATTTCATTCATAAGAATAAAATGCTTGGCCAACAATAAACCCTTGTTAGAATTGAGATCATTGTCATTTGGAGCTTCAAACACAGCAATGCCATCCCAATTGTGACCAAGTGACATTAGTGAGGAGGGAAACTAAACAAAACTAAAAATGTTACTGATCAGATTTTCTGCCAGCTCCATATTATCCTTGGTCTCCAAGGATTCCTCGCTAGGCTTTAGCTTGTTATCTGAGGGCGAACCTATTTTCTCACTGCTCTCTTCTTCCATTTATGTTGTGGACTAAAGTTCAACCAGAGATCCAATTTCGACCTCACCTTCTCCATCAATTCGGCACATAGAAAGCTCACTGAAAATGGTTTTAGTATCAGGTTCACTTATAGATCCCAGTTCTTCCTTGACAATAGGACCATTTCCATCGATTTCACAAACATGGAATGAAGTGTCAATGTTCTGGAACCACTGCAACTGCGTAAAACTATACTGAAATATGACATGTGTTTTGTTACATTGAGGACTTTCATCAAGCACCCGATCCCCATTACTTTTAAAAGTTTTCTCATTTCTTCTTACCGATACAAGTTCAACCCATCCAGTTTCATTTTGTTGAGGACTTTTGTCGAACATATGGACTCCGCTATTACCCAAAACTATAACATCTTCATCATCAGCTTCCAATGGTGGTCCAACGCCAAGATTGTGGGAAATGAGGTCAAATGATACCACAGATGAAGGAAAAATAACAGACTCACTAGAACAATTTTTCGTTGTGTTCAATGTTAACTTGATGTTTTGTTCATCAGTGCTTGCTTTGAGCAAGCAAGTCGACTCCGTCAAAGTCGCTGAAGCTAGGGAACCTCCATTAAACTCTGATATTAGGGAAATATAGAGAAGTGGTGCTCCATTGTCGGTAGGCTTCACAATCACTCTGAAATTTCTCCGACCGGCAAATGTTCTCTCGCAAGTCGCACCAACGATAGGATTTCAGCGAAAACAGACTGTTCATTGGTGATTAGGCTAGGTTCAGTTGAAATTTGTTGCTCAGTCTTCCCACCTTGAACCTCGTATGGATTATGTGAATCATGTGAATGGATATGGAAATACTGATTTTGGTAACACCTTAAAGGCTGCTCGGAACTTGGAGCGTGGAAGAAATGGGTCTGCTCTTCCATTCTGTGAAATTCATAAGGATTTTGTGGATGAGAGTAATAGCGGATAGGCAATGCGCAATCGTGGCCGAGAATCGTCGGCTCTGATACCAATTGTAGCAATTCCGGTGGGAAAAACCATAAAAATGAACTAAGAAAGCAAGGAAAAGAAAACAGAGAAAATAAGGAGATAAAATGTGATTTTTCATTCAACGTCCTCTAAAAACATTAGTATTTAAAGGAAAGAGAAAATTGTGCAAAAAACCTAACTACGGGGTGAAAGTAAAAATCTACTACAATATTAATTTTAGTATTAAAGTGTAACTCCAAAAAACTCTAAATCTTATAGCCACATCTTCACCAAATCGTTACAAATTTATTTGTGAATCAAATCGTTACAAATTTATTTGTGAATCTAGAACATTATACAATTGAGACTGTATCCACTTTACCAACAGAAATTAGTTTTCAAATATGATAAATAGATAGATAAAATAGCATATACGTTGTTTATCTCAAGGAATATAGAATTTTCTACATAATTTTTTTATAAGCAGCTGAGAATTATAAATAATTTTTAATACTGATTTAAAATAAGCATTAATCAGTCTTTGAATATTCTTTTGATTATGCAAAGTTTTACATTAGTTTTAAGAAATTGTTCAATTAAAAAAAACAGTTTTTTTCGGTTTCTCCAATCAACCATTCTTGTCACTGACTGAGTTTCACCGTCACAACTGGTGGCTGTCCTCCCAGAGATGGCTAACCCGTCTTTTTTTTTTCGTTGGCTACTACTTAAGAAGAAGAAGAAGAAGGTGAGAGAAGCAAAGGCTTCTTCCTTCTCTCATGGCAGATGCTAATAAGAAAAAGATGAAGAGAAGAAAATTATTTTTTTCTTTTTGTCAAAATTAAATAAAAAATAGGAGGGGGAGTGGAGCTTGATTCCCATGGCAGTGGCGGCTGAAATTTTACCAAAGAAGAACTGGGGAAACTAGGTTTCTCCTTTTTGATAAAAGAGATATGTTATGTGCTGCAGGTATTGCTGGACTTACAATTTGAGCCATATTAGGGTGTGTTTGGTACGAAGGAAAATATTTTCTGGAATTTTTTTTTCAATTTTTTCATGTTTGGTTGGCTTAAATGTTTTGAAAAATGTTTTCCTTATCAAAAGAAGGGAAAACATTTTCCAAAACTCTTCTCAACCTTCCTCATCCTCACTAACCCACCTCACCCCTCTCCAAAAAATTTTTTTTTTTTTAAATTTTAGTTTTTCCGTTACCATCCACCTTACTACCTCTCCATTCCCCCATTCCCCCCTCCCCCTCCCCCCGCGAAAAAAAAATATTTTTTTTACCTTAATTTTTTTTTTATAATTTAAATTTTTATTTTTTTCGTTTTACTGCCCCCAGCCTCGCCCCCACCCCCCACCCCCAGCATAAAAAATATTTTCCTAAAAAAAATATTTTCTACTCTCTAACCAAACAATAGAAAATATTTTTCGCTTACCAACCAAATAAGAGAAAATAAGTGATAAAATCACTCATTTTCCATGAAAATATTTTCTAGGAAAATATTTTCCATGGAAAACATTTTCCTTCGTACCAAACACACCCTTAATCTATCCACAATTATCTCTTATCATTAATTTGAACTTTCTAAACTTACAATTTGTCGATGAATTTTTTCTTCAAATAAATAGTTGCTCTTAAAATCACATTTCCTTTATTTTCTCAAACAAAAATACATAATACATGCATATCTTTTTATTTATATACCCTATATTTATATATAAGGAATAACAATGGTATATTACATAATACATAATAAATTTTATATTTTATTTACTGTATATTTATACATAAGGAATAACAATGGTATACATAAGCATATAAATATTAAATGTGTTACTATTTATACAATTAATGTGTATTGAATAATAAATAACATATACCTATATAGTATATATTTGATATATAATTATAAAAAATTACTATATAATTCTAGACATATTCAGTGTACATGTATAATTTATGTCTATTTAACAAAATCTAAATTTTAAAATATTATATATTGTAAATAATATCAAATAAATTTTTTATTGAACTCAATTCTTTATGTAACAAGATTTTCGCTCAAAAAAGGGTATATTATACCTACGAGAAGGAAGGAGTTATTTTTGGATGGAAATTATCCTACCAATACGTTTCCAATTCTATTTGCCTATTTTTAGGACTATTGCTCATTCTTAAATTACTGAATCCCTTTGAGCGCTTTTTTAGGAATGAAATACTTTGAATATTTTTTTAAACGTGATTATTGATCCATGTTTATAGCTTTATGATAAGATATATATTTATTTAGCTGCCTTGTTAGTAAATATTTATTGCTGCTACGTTTTTGAAAAAAAATCTTAATTTTTTTCTATATATGTTTTTTCCTCAAGAAAAAAGGAAGGTCTGGCCTCTGTAAATTACTTTTAGGGATTTTTTTTTAACTATACCATATTTGAAATCTTATTACCAAAAATGTGTATAGTTTGTATATTACCCGCCCAGTCCACACTTTAACTACAATTTACATACCAATCATTTATTAGGCAGAATCTGCCATTTATTGCGCGCGAAAAATCAGCCACAAAATCTGGGATTGATTTATTTCAAATTAAATTCGAAATTTGAAACGTAAAGGAGATTTCTGTCCTTCAACTTCATCTTCATCTGTTCTTCCATATATTTTCCACCATTGATAGCTATTAAAAAGCTTGAAAGCTTTGAATTCAAATCTGGGTTTTCAAAAATCATTATTTGTTTGGATTGGGTGTTGTTGAAAATATTCGGGAATATGATTTGGAGTTTATATCTCAATTTTGAGGGATTTTGGTGAAGATTAGACTTGTTTTTAACTGAATTTCAGATAGAAACTCGAAGAAGAAGAAGAAGAAGAAGAAGAAGACATATTTCCAGAAATTATAGATAAATTGTAGAATTGTAGATAAATTGTAGATTGGGAAGACAAAAACTTCTACAATTATGTCGAAAATCCCAATTAAACTACAATCGAATGAGAATTGGGATATTAAAATTTAATATATCTAGTTTGTAGATAGTTTGTAGATGAATTGTAGATTATTTGTATTCTAATTGTAAATGCATTATTTTCTGTAGATGAATTGTAGATTAATGTGGTCAGCGGATATAATCACAGCAGCAGCAGCAGAATCCTTGGAAACTTACAACCGTGACCAATGTAGAAGAATTGAAGCTAGTGATAAACACTACTCCCATTTGGCTAACCACTATACCATTTGGTATTTGTGTAGCACAAGCAGCAACGTTTTTCATCAAACAAGGCGTGCAACTGAATCGAAAAATCATTCACAATTTTGTCAACGAATATCCATATTGTAGAATTCTTTGAAATTTTCTTTTTATTGGCTTGATGAATTATACGAGAGGAAAAAAAAGAACTCCAATTACCTTGCAGTAAAACTGTGGACTATGAACTCTAACAGAAACTTTGAGAATTCTTTGCTCCTTCGAAGGTGAACATCGTGCCTCCTTCTTCTAATAAGCTGAGCACAGGAAATACAGTCTAAAAATAATGTATGCACGATTCATTTATTTTTTAAGTACATCTGAGAATAGAAAGTAGTTGGAAATTTTAAGCACACGAGATTCGTTCAATAAAATAGTTTTGGCTTCAATGAGTGTATTATGGTTACCCTAATATAAATTCAGATTTTGAATTTGTACTTTAGTTGAGATGAAAGGCAAGAGAAAGTTAGAATATACGGTCCTATAATTATGCCTAATATAAATACTGTATTAATTATATCCGTGATTTGAATTATGGTATATAAATGGTAATTTGATATGCTAAAATGTAATTAACTCAAACCTTAAATATTGAGGGTAAAAAAGTTTCATATGTGGTATATGAAGGTAAAAATCCCTTAATTTTAAGGGCAGATTTGAAATTTTGGACTTGAGGCCCACTTTAATCTCTTAGGCCCATGGCTGAAGAAGTTTGGGCTTCTAATTTTTTTTTTTTTTTAATGTTTGGCAAGAATAAGAAAGGGAGAATGACACAGTTACCCACAAAATAAAACTATTTACCCTTGTTTACTCATTTATTTTCTACCCATAAACTAATTATATTTCCTACCCATAGTAAATTTTGAGGGAATTTTTTTTTATTCTCCAATTCTTTTTTATTTCTATGCTTCTTTTCTTTCTTTTCTCCTTTTCTTTTTTCTCGTTTTCTTGTTATTTTTCCTTTTCTAATTTCATTTAGCTTTTTTTTTTATATCTTTTTCTCTTCATAATCTCATTTACTGTTTTCACTATTTTTTTATTATTCTTTTTCTTTTATACTATTACTAAAGAAAAATCAAATTATATACCAATTAAATGTAGCTAATACAACAAAAAAATATTAACTAACATATGATAACAGTATAGTATATAGCTATATCAACAGGGTATATAATTATACACAAAGAGTTAAATTTTTTTTTTTGTTTTGAGTTTCAAAATAACCACAAACACAACAAACCCAATTTATGAGTTTCAAAGCTTCAAGGTCCTCCAATGGTAGATTTTGCAGAAGTCAGAAGTCTTGAAATTCAAGTCATAGAATAAATCAAGACGAAAAAAAGATTTGAATTTTCACTTTGCCCCTAACGCTGGGTAAAAGCTTAAAGCAAATTAAAAGGAAAAAGGCAAGTGAATTTACGGGTAATAAGTATACTATTATGGTATATTGTATACTATTACAACATACTGTTATAGTATATTGCATATTATTACTCTATACTATAACAATATATTGTATACTATAATAGTAAACTGTTGCAGTATAACTATATACTCCTATAGTATATTGTATACTGTAGCGGTATACTGTTAGGTAACTGTGTTCTTTTTCGATTATTACAATGTACCGTTGCGGTATATTATAAACTATAATACTATTGCAGTATAGCTATATACTCCTACAACTTATTGTATACCGTATCAGTATACTATTGGGTAGCTGTGTTCTTCTTCGATTTTCAACTTCAATTTTCAGTTGAAAATCGAAGAACTAAATCACCTCAAATCAGCTCCATATGCTATCAAATTTCAGTATGAACTTCCAGAAGGTATTATAAGCAATATTTAACAACACTCACTTTGAATCAAACAAGAAATCTTTAAAATAAAAATTTTAAATTCAAGAGCTTCAAGTCCAACAATGGTAAATGTTGCAATTAAAGCTCCGATCATTACTCCTAACAAATCCACTTTTTCTCTCTTGGCCTATTAAAGCTCCGGTCATTGATCCTAATAAAATGCCCACTGCAAAGAACCAAATCCATTCCTTATTAGCTTCAAATTAGAAAAAAACTTTAAGAAATTAAAGCAAGCGGATCTTCTGAAATATCCCAAACATTTGGAACACAATCACCAACAAAAAAAGCAAATATAATTGCGAGAAGGGAGCCAAATATCTCCATCATATTTTGAATAGAATGGACAAATATGGCTTAAAAGGCAAAAAAATGTCAATTTTCAGATTTTTTATACCCTAATTTTAAGTCACGGGACAAATTTAACAAGGACACCGAATTGTAAGCCATAAAATGGGATGCACAAATTGGGGCAATTCAAATTTAACCCGCACAACATAAAGAGGAACATATACAATCAAATTAAATTAATAAGAACGAAAAATAAAACTCACCTAGTGCGAAGAAGAAGGTGAAGATTGCAGAGAAAACATTGCCAACGATGGTAGAGACGGCAAGGTAGAAACAATATTTGGCTGTTGCAACCAGCCAAAGGACTTGCAACTAATATTGCAACCAGAATTGTTAGTTCTTTGGAAGGTGGTAGGGTGTTTGCTGTTGAGTTATTTTGAGAGAAGACGGTCAGGTTGTTAGTGATAGAATAAAGGCCGGGTAAATAGTTTGGGCCGCATGGATAGGAGAAGTAAATAATTTAGGCCTTGACATTAAATGATAAATAGTTTGGAACTAATGGGTATAAAGTGAGATTTTTCCTATAAGAAATGGCTAAGGTCTACTTTTAGTCTTAATTTTATTTTGGGCTAACGTCCTAATTAAAATGTAAACAAAATTCTGATTTTTTAAAATAAAATTCCAAATTATAAAATTGGTCGTATGGATCTAAATTTTAGCATAAAAGTTTTGTATCTATATTCTTTATGAAAATAATAACTATTTTATTATCTCAATTACTTAAAATATTAATTTGTTTACTATTAAATTTATTTGTTAATTTATTTAGTATGCTTGAAATATTAATTTATTTGTTAATTTGTTTAACATGCTTGAAATGTTAATTGTTTTAGAATTACTCATGTTAATTAGTTTAATAAATGTTGTATGTTAATTTGTCGGGCATGAATCAATATAAATTAGTTTAGTATTGAACTTGCTCGTTAATTTTTTCAACATGTAATTCTTAATTAGTTTAACATTAAATTTATTATATAAATTTCTTTTAGCATAATTTAATATTAATTTTATTTTTTTACTTTTATAAGTTAATTTGTTTGACTTATAATCCATATAGGACCATAACATCATGACAGCCAATTATGGTATTTTAAACATAATTGAAACGCTTAGTCGGATAATTGATTAAGTTAATTTTTATGATATTTCAATTCTTAAATAATTATCTTAATTTTTATCATATATATATATATATATATATATATATATATATATATATATATATAAACTTAATTAATTGATGCTTAGTGTCATAATATGTATGTATGTTGAACGTAGTGCATTGTATTGTATTTATTTTTCATGATCCTCATTACATTTTTTATTTTATTAAAGAATGATTAATGCTTCAAAAAATATTATTGCTGAGCTCAACAAATGATTGAAACTCAATGGTGATAACTATGGGACTTGGAGCTTGAAAATCCAGCAAGTGCTCGAGGAGAAAGAGGCTTTGGAGGCTATTAATAGTGTCATGAATGAGCCTACGGAATGCAACACTGCTCAATATAGGCATGAGCACGAAACATATGACAACTAAAAAAAAAGAACCTCACTACTCGCATTACTGCTGAGCACCCTGAATGATGAAATCCTAAGTGAGTTTAAAGATCACCAAAGAGCTATGGATCTTTGGAATGCTTTGAGGAATAGGTTTGGTACATGTTCTAGTACAAGACTGTGATCCTTAATGATCAAATTTGATTCATGTAAGAAACACCCAGAACATTCAATGAAAAGACATCTGAGGCAAATGACAAAAACGATCGGGGAGTTGAAAGATGTTGGTCATGTGTGTGTCGATGAACAATAAGTACAAGTTGTCGTACGCTCTTTACCTAGTTCTTGGGATCATATGAAAATTCACTTGACCCCATAATGAGTGAATAATAACTCTGAAATATGTCCAGAGGCAACTTGAGTTAGAGGTGGAACGACTTGAGGTTGCAAAGCCAATAGCTGAGTTAAACATGGAACAACCTATAAACAAAAAGAGTGATTCAAAGAAAAAAAAAACTAGGGAAAGAAGAAAGGGCTACCTCAAGCTCAGCCAACTCAAGTTGCTAAAAGAGAAAAAACTAAAAAAGGCTAGAACAGACGTCCAGGATGTATCAAAGTTGCTAAAGTGAAATGCTACAATTATGATAAAAAGGATCACTATACCAGGGATTACTCTGATCCTCCTAGAATGATATTTCACGATGCTCTAATTAGTAAACTTTGTCTTTCTAATTTTGCTTTTCTAACTGAACCTAATCCTTTATGGATTGTAGACTCAGGAGAAGCAGACCACATAACCTGGGAAAGCAATGCCTTTGTTGAATTTCAGCGAGTTCCATGTGAAGAAAAGTGGGTATATTAGGAAACAACAATAAAGTTGTTGTTGAACGGATCATTACATGCAAGTTAGTCATGCGTTATAATAGCCCGACCAGTCATTTTATGTATTTTAGCCTCGTTCTCCTATTTGATACGTATGTATTTATTATTCTGTGACTTTCATTGTTGATTGGTTTGGCTTTGGGAAGGTTCGGGAGTGATTTGGAACACTTAGAGTCATTTATGGAAGCTTAAGTTTTAAGAGTTGACCGATGTTTGACTTTTGTGTAAATAACATTGGAATAGTATTTTTAAGGTTTCAATAGGCCCATATGGTGATTTTGGACTTAGGCATATCTCTTAATTTGAATTTGGAGGTTCCTAGGTTGATTTGGCTCTATTTGGCGAAAGTTGAAAATTTGAAGGTTTGAAAGGTTTATAGGTTTGATCGAGAGTTAAATTTCGTGTATCGAGTTCAGTTTGTTGTTCCGGGAGTTGGAATAGGTTCGTTACGTCATTCTGAATTTGTGTTCAAAATTTAAGGTTATTTCGAGTTGGTAAGATATGGTTTAGCAGGAGTTTGAAAGTGGATTAGTTCATTAAACTTGAATTGTGTGAGATTTATGGTTTTGATATTACTTTGTGTGACTTGATATCTCTAATATATCCGTGTTATATTTTAGGATTAGTTGGTATGATTTAACGGGGTTATAGAGGCCTCAGGTGTGTTTCAGAGTGATTTCAGATTGTTTAGTGTTATATAGGCATTTCTATTATGGTATTTTTGCATATGAGTGGTTGGGTACGCCGGTGCAAGTCTACAAATGCAGAAAATGGGTCGCAGGTGTTGAGGAAGGTGAGGGCAAGAGGAGTCTGCATATGTGGAAGCTGATCGCAGAAGCAAATGCGTAGGTGCGCAACTTGGATAGTAGAAGCAGCTCCGGAAAAGTGGGGGGTTTGTCTACAGAAGCGGAAGGGCAGAACCTAAGAGGAATCCTGCATTTGCGAGGGATTTTTTGCACACGCGGTGCCGCAGAAGTGAGCTTTTTGTCCCAAAAAAGCAAAAAGACTGAGTATATTTTACGAAGGTTTGGCATATTTTATCATAATTTGAGATTGGGAGCTCGGATTTGGTGATTTTTGAGTCGATTTTCATCACTTGGATTGTGATAAGTGTTCTTGGCTTAGATATTATTTTATTTCATGATTCCATATTTGATTTTGGTCTTTGGTTGATGAAATCTAAGGGAAAGTGGGGGGTTTTATAAGGAATTTTTGGAAAACAAATTAATGAGATTTGAACACCGATTTGGAGCCGGTTTTGGATGAAATTTATGTATTTGGACTTGTATTAGAATGGGTGTTTAGGCTTTGTAAATTTTCTCGTGTTTCAAGATGCGGGCCTGGATTTTCTTCTTTGTTGACTTTGTGAAATTCATTAAAGATTCAATATTTATTATTTAGGTTCGATTTCTATGGCTTTGTTTGATATTATCGAGTTGGATTTTGTATCGTGTCGATATATGGATTTTGTATCGGGGTACATGGACCTTGTATCAGTTGAAAATGCATTCTTATTATTGACTTGTTTTAAAGAATTTATTTCATTGTACCTTGTTACTTGACATCCCTATACTCTATGTGGTAGTCCCAGCTCCGTTATTTGAACATGTTATCTTTTATTGTCATATCTTAGCGGCAGTAGGGTTATTTCTGTGCTAGAAAATCATGCTTATCCATTGATATATGTGAGTCTTATTATTCATGATGTTACCTATTGCTCCAGTTCTTAATTATGCTATTATACTTCTATGGTGAGTATCTGAAAGAATCTAGCATTGCCATTACTTTATTAAGTTTAGACTCGATACTTACTAGGTACTGACTGTAGTGTACTCGTACTATTATTCTTCATATCTTTTTGTTCAGATCCTCAAGTTGTTCATCGTAAAGCTTCTAGATTGGGCTAGGATTTATCACGGGCCTTTAACTGTAGTGCAAGCCCAACTCTACCTCGTCCACAGCCCAAACAGCCTTAGCCTGAAGGGCTGGAGCCTAACCAACTGCTCCTGATGAACTTGGAGCAACAAGTAGCTCCTATGGAGGATCAAGTTTTCGATCAAGGTGAGCCAGTTGGACTATCTCAGGTCTCGGAGGGGTTTATTGCTACCCCAGTACTTCAGGATGTCCTTGTTTGCTTGGTTCATCTCATGGAAGGTTTAACACAGACTGGAGTACTTCCGGTGGTACCAGCTACTTCTCAGGCCAGGGAGATGGAAAAGACTTCTGCTACTCACACTCTTGAGCAGCTGGTGGCTAGTTATCAAACGCTAAGAGTGGTATGGGTTGGTGGACATCCTCCTGCGGTTGCTGTTAGGCCAATAGAGAAGACCACTATGTCTATTGAGGGGCAAGAGAGGTTCAATCGATTCCGGAATATGAGTCCTCCACATTATGATGGTGATCCTTTGGCAGATGCACATGATTTATTGGATGGTTGTTAAGAGATTCTACGAACTCTTGGTTTGATAGAGTCTAATGGGGTCACATTCACTACTGTTTAGCTTCATGGTCCATCCAAGAGGTATTGGCTGTCATATGGGCATAACAGGCCAGTAGGTTCACTTCCACTCACTTGGAGACATTCTCACATTTCTTCTTAGAGAAGTTTATTCTGCTCATGCAGAGGAGGCGATGTGGGGTCAGTTCGAGCACCTCCAGTAGGGTCTTATGTTTGTGATCGATTATGAGATGATATCCACTGATATATCCCATCATGCAACTTTTTTTGATCCCTATCGAGGTTGAGAAAGGGAGGAGGTTCATTGAGGGGTTGAATTTTGGTAAGATTGCTATGGCTAGGGAGGCAGAGACTGGTAGTACATTTCTTCAGGCTGTGGACATAAAGTTCATGATTGAGCACATACGGAGTCATAGCAGGGAGACAATGGTGGCGATGGGAAAGAAGCTCCGCTATTCTAGCAGTTTTAGTGGTGCCTCATTTGGCGGTAGGGATTATTCTGGGAGAGGCCATCCTAGTAGGCCAACTTCTTTAACTAATTAGCCCGCTCGTATTTCTCCAATTCAATATTCATTCATTGCATTACTAACACCGAGCTTCTACCGTGCTCCTTTAACCTAGGGTGGGTACTCGGGGTTAGTAGAGGTAGCCTCAGATTAAAAAACCATTATTAGCTTAAGGTTGATTTGAGTGTGAAGAGTTAGGTCATATAAAATGGGATTGCCCTAGACGTGGTAGAGGCGCAACATAAAAGGGTTCTTAGGCAGTAACTTCTAGTTCCAGCTATTACACCATCAACCCCACCAGCTACATGAGGAGCTTAGACTGTAAGGGGACATGCAGAGTCGAGGGTCAGGCCTGCTGTTAAGGTTTTCTAGGTAGACCCAAGGTGGAGGCCTCTAATGCAGTTGTCATATGTGTTGTTTCAGTTTGTCGTAGTGTTGCATCAGTTCTATTTGATCCTGGTTCTTGATAAGTCGGCATTTTACCCACTTATCTTGTCTTTAAACCCATACTTTTGCTATGTTTGAGTGATAAAAATCGTGTGTTTAACGTTACTTACTTCTATTTTACAGGTTGCGTGTGATTTAGAAGTAATGGTGAAGAAACCAAGTGGAAATAAGTCAAAAAAGAGCTAAAATGGACAAAATGAATCTGCCGAGTGCACGCGAACGCGAACGCGAATGAGTGTACGTGAACGCAAACGCGAACGCGAACGCGATGAACCAGTAGCCAAACCTACGTGAATGCGTAGGACAAAATGCGAATGCGAAGCTGTACAGACTAATACTACGCGAACACGTAGGATACACGCGAACGCGATGTAGAGCAACAGAAACCTTCATGAACGCGATGAGCATAACTAAGTAGCCTTCGCGAACGCGAAGCTATACTCACGAACGCGATGAAGAAATTAGGCGTAAAAAGTGGGCAGTTTTGGAATTTCACATATTTTACCCCAAATCCATTAATACCCAATTCAGATCATTGTATAGGATCTTTAGCTTATTTTCAGTTCATAGAACTAGAGAGAACATTTTTGGAAGCTAGGGTTTTTGCACACATACTTGGGTCTTGAAGATTGAAGCTTGTGGTTAAAATTTTCTTACCCATTTATGTTTATTTCTTCATT